>OMLF01012039.1:0-42679 GCA_900302615.1 Holocentrus rufus
CTGACAGACACCCCCCCCTCCCTCCCCTCCCCTCTTTCAGCTTTAGACATAAATTTGGAAGATGAGCTAGAACAGATTGACACTAACTCAAAGAGAACAAGGCGAAACCCAGTAGCCAGAATGGAAGAAGTCAAGCTGAGAAGGGAGGCTGTGCATAGTAAGGACCAGGGTTCAAACAGGTTAACCCAGGAAAGAGTGAAAAACTTGATCCAGTGCTCTCTGCAAGCAAAGGAGAATGCCTATTGCCCCTACAGCAAATTCAGGGTAGGAGCTGCTCTCCTGGCCCACGACGACAAGGTGTTTACAGGTAAGGTGGATATTACAATATAATATGTCAAAATGTCGAAGTTAGTTCATTGACTTGCCTATATATGCCAATTTGGTCATACTTTGTTTGGACTGGCCATAAATTACACTCAGGTTACAATAATGTGCCTCTAAAAATGTAGTTTCAGGTGTGAAAATCAGTCTAGATCAGGGGTCTCCAACCTTTTTTAGGATGAGAGCTACTTTCAAACAATAAAACAAGTCGCGAGCTACCTCTACTCTGCCTATTTATTCGTATTTTTTGCCGGGTACATATTTAGAAAACAATAGCCGCCGGCTACCGAGTCCACACACTCGTGAATGCTCATCAGGACAGGTAGCATTCACAAATACGAACGTGATTGGTTGATATTCTTTGTTGGGTGGGGCAGGGGAAGTTAGATAGATACAGAGTTGTTGTTTTTTGTTTTATTATTATTTTTTACATTTTGGATTTGCTTGGCGAGCTCCTTATTGAGGGCTTGCAAGCTACCTGCTGTCTAGACCCTTGGTCTAGATATTGTTGGTCTGAGTTAGGGTTTTATGTTTTGTCACAAAATATTTGACGATCAACCATGTACAATTATGCAGTGGACTGAATGGAAGTTTTTCAGATACTGCAACCCTTCAGACATCCAGAATGACATAAAACTGTATTAAACTCTTTGCATTATGAATGCATTGTTGAAATCATTGAAAGCTGCAGTTAACAACTGCTGATGTGTCACAGCTATACTGTTGCATGACATGAATGAGGCAAGAAGGTAATGTTAGACGATTAAGTCAAGCTTGTTCCTGAACCTCTGCTTTGTTGGGGAAATTCCTTGTACTTGTCAGAAAAGTGTACTGGATTTCATTTATCTGACTATTTTGAAAAGATTTTCACTCACAAAAAGTACGTAAGAAGAAGAACACATCATTAGCTTTATCAAATCTGGGTTTCACTCTACCATCTTAATAATTGCCTGGTTATAGACAAACCAACCAGTTCAAACGAATCATTGAAGAATATTCAGAACACAAGTGTCATACCGAAATCTAGAAATGTCTCTTTACTGTTGTCTAACCACCATCCACTGCAATTATCCTGAATAAGATCATCTAATATCATTTCTGTAGATTTAATAAAATCCTGACGTGATGTAACATTTTGTCGTTGCACCACTGTGTCAACAACTCTTGTGCATGTGCCGCCCCACCATGTTGCTCAAAGGATTGTCAACAAATACAAAACTGCCCTGTCCATGCTGGGCTCTTTGACGTTTAGCTTCACCTTTGTCCTCGGGTAGAAATGTTTTTGGAGGAAATGGCTGGCAAACAGCTACAAGTGCAAACGCCCCCTAAGATAAGTGACTGTACAGTCAGGCCTGAGTAAATGAGTAGACAGACTCTGAAAGTTTCTCTATCTGCAACTTCAGGATGTTTCCAAATACGCCCATTTGGCAATATGGAAAGAATGATAAGTGGGATGCTACTGGTAATGATGGCAGCTGAGTATATTTGACAATATTGGTTCTTTTGCAGGTTGCAATGTGGAAAATGCATGTTACAACCTGGGTGTGTGTGCTGAAAGGAATGCTATATCAAAAGCAGTATCTGAAGGCTACAGATACTTCAAGGCAATTGCCATTGCCAGGTAATGTCCTGTTCCTCATAAACATCATTGACAAGCTTCTTTTCTGTCCCAAGCATGTCTTTATAATTCCTATCATTAAACATCAGCGTCCCTCCTGCCCCACCACAAACCAAGCATCATCATTCCTGTATTCCCAACCATAACTTTTTATTGTTGGTGCTTGGCGTTCTCACACTTACCAAGTTTGGTAATGACCTCATATGCCCTTCATGTTCAGACACATCAACATTAACTTGTTTACCAAGCTGGAGACCCTGCCGTTCATAACCAAGTGTTGTTGTGCCTGATGTGCGAGGGAATGCTGACCCCTTGTTGCACTATTGCATATCATTTTGATTTCAGCATGAAAGTGCAGAATAAATGTTTTGCTCTCCTATATTCTTTGCAGTGACTTGAGTGAGCAATTTATCTCCCCATGTGGCGGCTGCAGGCAGTTCATGAGAGAGGTACACCCTTTGCTACTCTTTGGATTGATCATAGAAACCAGGTACCAGTGCCTGGTATCAGTTTCTCACCGAAAAGTCCAACTTTCAAACTTTTGTATATTTGGAGTTGTATTGATGAGCAATCAATTGGGTAGGCTGTTAAAGCTCCTGAACCTGGTGTATTTTTTATGTTTTTTTTCCACAGTTTGGGTCAGCCTGGGAGGTGTACCTATCAAAGCCTGATGGCTCTTATGTAAAGATGAATGTGGACGAGCTGCTGCCGGTCTCCTTTGGACCAGAGGACCTGTCAATGGAAAAAGTGTTCAGCATTCCCAATGAATACTGAGAGGCTGCCCAATACTAAAAACAAGTACTGGTACTTTTGAATTAACTTGACTTGACTAACTATACTGTTTAATGTGCATGATCAGTGTGCATTTATATCTAATAGGTGTTATATTTATGTTTAATATCTGTGGTTGTATGGTATTCTGATTGTAAATAATGTTACATATTTAACTCATTGTTCTGTGTACATATTCATTTAACACTTCACAAGCTAACTGCTAAAGTGTTACCTGGTAAATCCGCTCATATGTCACTGTGTACTGATCCCTGGTCTAATTTCCTCCATTAAGATTTTGCATGCAGTCTTTTTGTTGATTAAAAAATATTTATTAGTTTTAAGAAGCATGAGGGCAAAATGAAATAAATATCAAAGCAGATCAAACTCTTTATCTACATACTTTCATAAATAAACTGTTTTAAAAGCAGTTTCTTCTCATAACATTTTCACTTCATCTTTAACAATGGGGCACAGATAAATGACATTCAAATGACACACAAGCAAAGATTAATTATTAGAGTTATAGTGTACTGTAAATATTTAGTGAGCAGCAAATAATTCAATTTGAAAAAGAAAACAAAGAGAGACATTTTGCAAGCACATAAGATGGGATAAAATGTTAAAGCTGTCAGTGTAATTTAACTATACACCTATTCGTGATCTTAGGTCTACTTATTCCATGCATTAACATTTACAGTGTTTTAAGGGCAGAGATTGAAAAGGGCAAGAGGAACATAGTACAATTTATCATTTCTCCCTGATTCAGACAATGGACACTGAATTCAAAACAAAACAAAAAAAAAGACAAGTGAACATATATAAAGGCAGATTTCCAAGTTCTGGATGTCACTTTTCAAACCTGTATTTGGCCTTTTTGAATTTCAAACAAGGCAGCATACATGCTTAATTCCCAAACAAGCAACAGCCAAAAATTGCCGCAACAGATATGGCGACTAGGCCTGAGCAGCACTAGAAAACATTAGAAAAGGACCCTATTCAATCATAAATGATCAACAGCATTTTGAGAAAGTCAAGTAACGTAAAAAATAATATACTGTAAATGTATGTTATACTGTATGTAACGATATGTTATATATTACTGCTTATAATGTTTTAATATATGTCTTCATACTTGGAATGCAAAAATATGTGCCGGATCTATAATGCAAACCAAAATAGTTCCTGAGTATGATTGAATAGGGTCCTTGGAGTTAACAAAAAAAATATTTTACCTATATAGTCAGTGCAATGGGTTCAGTTTCCACAACTTTAATGCTAGTAATCCTCTTCCTGTGAAAGCCCATGGAAGAACTGATCATTTAAGCAGGATTCTCCATCAAAAGGACAAAGTAAACACTAAACGACAAACTCGTGATAGGCTCTCAAGCTGTTAAACAGGCTTGTCTGGTGACAAATGTCTTTCATTCATTAGCTTCATGTTAGACAAGCCTGAGCCTTGCAGTATAAGAAAGAAATGTACCTTAAAAAGCTTCAACATTTAGGAATCCTTCTGCCAATGTTTTCAAATAAAGGCAATATTTAAGCCATTACGTACCGGGAAAAGGAGTGTCAGATGGGGATCCTGCCTTCAGGACTAAGGTGCATCTTAAAGGTTTGTGATAGCATCCTTCCTTAAGCTCTCAAACTTCAATCTGCTCTACACTAACTCACAGAGAAACTGACACCCTACGAGTAGAGATGTCTACAACTGAATGCTATAGGACAAATTTTTGTGTGGCAGAGAACATAGGAAACCATTTAAAAACCATTAAGCTGCACTGAAGATTTCTTACCAAAGAGCTAATCAGGAAGCAAGACCACAACTCCAGCCACAACTACCTCTCCCTTTCACTTTCACACATTCGAGTGCTCCCCTCAGCTCTCTGTGGAGGTGTTCATGGTTGCATCGAGGGAGGGCCAGGCAGGGACACGCAACCTAGGCAGCGTGCCCTCCATCAGCCTCTCCATCCACAGTCCCAGCCTGTCAAGCTTGTGGTGGACCTCCAGGCTGGTGGCCCTGGTAGAGCCTCTCTTTGACCCGGCCCTGTCCTCCCTGGAATGGGACCGGGATCGAGACTGGGACCTGGACCTAGAGCGTGACTTTCTCCGGGAGGCAGAGGAGAATGAGGTGTCAGAGGAGAGTGTTGCATCACTGGGATCGTCCCCGGTGAAGACCGGTCTGAAGAGGCAAAAGTATTTCTTGTGGCCGTTGAGGGCCAGGACGTGGCCGGTGAAGTCCGAGGATTCCTCGTCGTCATCTGAAAGGCCCAGGCTCTGTGCAGCGTCCGGGGTTGAGGCCAGGAGCGAGGGCATCCACTGGGAGTGCTTATCAGCATTTAGGAAGGAGAAGTGGAGGGTCTGAGTCCTAAAAGTAGGAAACAAGGAGACGGGACATCAACAGGTGGAACATGCAATGATCAGTGAAAACTATACCATCAGCAGTGTCTTGCAGAGCCCACAACATGAGCAGCAACCAAAGTTTGGATAAAAGTTATATAAACAGCTATTAAACACACAAAGAACAACAGGGAGGGCTTCCTTAGTTTTTCCTTCCTCCAGTGGACCTTTGTGGTTGAAACGCATCACGTTCACTGTCTGAGCTTATTGTGTTTGAAGATGTACATTTTTAAAGACTGAGGTTATTTATGTACTTTTACTTCAGAAATTTTTTTTTGCCTTAACTACAGAAGCTCGCCCTGTTGTTCTTTGTGAACTGTTCAGCCCTGGTGAGCCTCCTGTTTTTTTGCTCAATTATTTCCAAGCAACTCTGACAAATCATATTGTCATATCATATTGACGATAGTTTTTTTTTTTTTTTTTACGAATCATCCCGCCTTCAACACAAAACAGGCAGAGAATGGCATCACCGTCATATGATTTATAGTTGTCTTCAACTGTCACAGATAAAACTGTTACTTTCTACAGATAAAAGGCTGAATAAGCAACAAAAACTGCCTGTCCTTAATAGTCACCACACAATCAAGTATTTTGGAACCAACGTCCAGAAAAACTGCAAAACAGTAAAGGGAATAATTCCAACAGAGAACAACAGGTGTTTCTTTTTAAGCCCCCAAACATCCTAGGAGCTTACCCAGAAAAGGAGAAAACCTCCTTGGCAAATTTCCTGAGCAAGGCATTCTTGGAGGAATCGGTGAGCACCAGTACAACATTGATGTGGCCAGGCCTCAGCTTGACCAGGTTACTGGTGTAGGTGATGTCTGTCAGCTCTGTCACCTCCACAAAGTCCTTCTTAGGAGGACGGCTGCATGGATGAACGGTCAGGTAGAGAGAGACGAATGAGAGAAGCACACAAGAGGGAGAAGAGGGAGGGCAAACAGGTAAGAAATACAATAAAGTCATGTTGCATGTTTGAGTAAGAGGAGACAGTAGAAGCCAGAGGGATTTTGAGCATATTTCCCTTGGGACGAATACAGGAAAAAAAACGAGAATCTTTTGAGCATATTAATTATGGTTAGGTGCACACACATCACGGATTTGTAGCTGGAAAGTTTTCTCAAACTTTCCACTACATCATGACTCAAAATGAACAAGACTTATAAACTTATTTAACCTTATACACTACACCAACTCATATTAAGTTGTCACAAAATGTTCCAGTGTGCCAATATAGATATGAAAAAGTATTTATGATGCCATGTATTGTATTTCAGAGGTGTAAACAGCTCATTAACTTGTCACACACCCGTCACTTTAGATTGAATATCATCATACCTTGAAGTATTGGCTCTGCTAGATGCATCATCCTCAGTTTTTGATGGTTCCTTAGGTTTTGGTTTCTGTGGCTTCTCTGCATCGGACTCACTGAAAATAACCACAGCAAGGAAATCACTGATGTCATACCAGTAGATATGATACTAATGAACCTATGCTCTGAATTCTATTATGCAACAATATCAGGTCAGTATCTGATCTCAACTGGAATCAAGAATAGGAATTATCATAGTGGATTAAAGGAAAATTAGATGTCTACCCAACACCAATTTCTACATAGATCCAGCCAGGATCATTAATTATTAAGACACTTGTTTAAAGAAATACAATCTTTGAATGAAATATTTTAAGCAAAGGATTAGAAAATCTCCAACTAAAGAGCCATGCCTCTCTCACCTGAAGGCCTGGATGATGACAGTGCCAAACAGGATGAAGAGAGCCGAGAAGATCAGCGACAGGATGGGCATCATCTCTCGCCTGGAGGACAGAGAGTTTAACATCTTAACTGTTCATATTTCCAATCTCAAAACTATCAATCAATCTCAAACCATGCTAGGTGGAAATGTATCAGAATTAAGGGTTTGCAGCAAAAAAAGGCAAATACTGCATCAATTTCACACTGAAAGGCCATTTCTGAAATGTCACAGGAATAGCTTTGTGCTTAGATTGGTGCAGGCTGCCTAGATAAGCATGGTCTTACCAGTTTGAGTAAAGAAAATCATCATATAACTGAAGGATGTAATCATAAGCAGCATTCATCCACTGAATGAGAAACATCTGGGGAATGGAAAATGAGATAGAAAATAATGAGTTTAATCAAAAATGCTCCAACTGCTGGCTAGCTGAGTGCATATCTGCCTGTGACTTACAGGGGCCATCTCATTGTTGAGCTCCGGCAGGGTGGTGTCTGAGCTCAGGTACGCAGGGTCCTTCTGAAGGAGCTCCAGCTGTTCATGGAGGTGGTGCTTGTCCTCCTCGCTGCCATTCCAGCCACCGGTCACAGAGCGGTAAAGGACCTTGCCAGCTTGGCTTCGCCTCTCCAGAATCACCACCTGTCCGTCAATGGTGTTGAACAGCATTTTTTACTGTAAACTGAGGCTATGCTGACTCTCAGGATGCAGACATTTGGTAATACGACACATATCATACATATCAGATTCTGAGCATTTAATGTTTATCCGGTGTGTTGGTCAACCTTCATTTCTGAATGATATGGATATCCTTGATTTGTTTGTTGTCCAGGGTAAAAAGGGACTTTTTTCTGTCTGAAAACTATAGTTGTTTGATTTAGCTGTAGCTGCTGGGATGGAGCGTTTTTTTTTTTGTTTTTTTTCAGTAGCTTGCTGCATAATACGACCCCGTTCAACAAACTTTGGGGGCTTGGTGAACAAACACTCTTAAAAAACACACAACTGAACAACACAGAATTTGAGGCAAAACACATCCAAAAATGGGCTTCAATTGTTCAATTTTACGGCCTCTAATTTCAAAATTTCAGGTGCTTTATGAGCTTACATGTGGATTTTTGCATAAAACCACTGTTGATTTTTTATCATGACCCATGGAGTATTTGCACTGTATGTGCATTGAGAGAACAGTTGTTTGCACAGTTATTTATGTGTCCATACTGTGTGTTTCTCCCACTGACCTGAGGTGACAGCGTGGCCTGGTTGTGGAACAGCGCCTGACAGAGGGGCTGCTGCTGCCGCTGGTAGACGTAGGTGAACCGCAGCACCTCTCTGGAGTTGGCAGAGGCGAAGTCCAGGAAGGCCTTGTTGCCTGGAATAAAGGCTTGGTCCTCGCCTGTGATCAGCAGCACACAGTACCTGGGAAACAGAATCAATTATGTAATTCAACTGAAAACACTGCAGAGGCACAGACCGGAACCAGAAGCACATAAAACAAGAAAATAGCTATTCCTTACTAGAAAATAATAGGAGTTGAACCACCCTCAGAAATACATCAGAAATACATTTCGGAGAAACTGTAATTGAGTTGTCACTGGCTGCGAGATCTCTGCTCACTGGCTGGAATGTACTCTGATGCCAGGCAACATTAGAATATATGTCAGTCTACCAGGATAAGCAGTGTGGTTTCAATCTGATACGTTCAAGCCGACGCCTCTGCCTGAGGCCAGGGCAGGGATATCATGTAACTGATACACAGGGAAGAGAACTGATGAGGCGACAGAAGCAAACAACTGTAGTCCACTAATATTTTATCACTTGGTAGATACCCATGTGGGCTTAAAACTTTGAAACCATTTTTCTCAAAATATATGTGGCACATCTAAACATTTCAAGCCCTCTCTCAGTGGCACATTGTTAGAATTGACCTGGACAATATCAATATTGTCATGGTAATACTGTATGAATGACAACCAGTGCTTTCATTAGATATGTACACAAAATACATTTTTGATAAACAATCATTAGTAGCTGTGAAATTATGCTAATGCATTACCTCCACCTAATCTGTTTATCTTAACACTCCTCAGTGTTACGATTTCATTTAACAAAGTCAGGGTCCATTAGACTAGGACTTGATTTTCTTTGTCATTCAACACCAATTTCCCATGAGCAGACAAGTGGAGGTGAGGCAGAGGAGAGGCCTCCTTTAATCTAGGTCTACTACGCAAGCAGTTAATTTGAGTGAAGGACTGTGAGAGTGTGGGAGAGAGGGAGAAAAAGAGGGAGTGCAAGAGGAAGGCTAATCATCTGAAGTGCAAGTTCAAGATGAAGAGCTGCGGCTGTGCCACTGAAATCTCTTACTTCCTTCGGCGGTGGAACTGCTTGACAGGACAGAGTTCATCAAACAGCTGCTGGTTGACCAGCCTCGGCACCTGCAGGAACTTGTTGTTGGAGACGAATTCTTCCATGATCTGTCGTTTCATCCCTCTGGCCTGGAAGAGAGAGGACAAAGGGATGTGAAGGGAGGAAAGAAAGAAATGTTTGCGAGGGAAGAGGAGGGGCTTGGACCACTGAGGCTAAAATCAGCCAAAATTTGCAGAAAGAAAAACTTGGGGTGATGTAACCAATGGGTACAAAATAAGTCACAATTTAACTGTCATGCCATACTATCCCTAGCCAATTAAAGATCAGGAAAGGTGATCTGATACATGAAATCTGACTATAACTTAATGTGATATCTTGAAAAGACAGTGCTCTGCAACCAAGATGCACTTGCACTCTCAGAGCAACAAACTCCGAGGTCTTGAAAATGACTTTTATTTTGGAATTAATTAATGCTAGAAACTCTTTGATTATGTCCAACATAGTAGTCGAGGGTACTAAGCAAATTTTGGGCTAAATCTGGTTAAAAGCTTTGAGGAGACGAGCTAAGCATCGTTATAATTAAACCAGGAAAGCGAGGGTCTGCGCTGCTGGCCGGGTGGGGTGTACCTGGATGATGTCAGCAGGCTTTTCCGTGTTCTCCTTGAACAGCAGCATGGTTGGGGCGTATGTGTTGATGTTGAACTGCCGCAGTAGCCGAGTGCTGGACATCTCGCCCTGGTCCACGTAACCAAAACGCACGTAGTCCCTGAAGGCGAATGCAGTCAGCTGGAAAGCGGAGGAGGAAGATGAGACAAAGTGGGCACAAAAACAAAACAAACAAAACAAACAAAAAAAGAGTGGGGGAGAAAGGGTGAAAGAGAGATTTTAATGTGGAGTTTCCGAGTAGCTCAAGCCAAGAAAAAAAATGCAGTCCAAATATAAAAATATTTCCCAGAAGATATAGATAGTCTGTTGTTTTACAGTGGGCCTTGAAGTATTTACTATCCCTTTTACATCAGCATCTTTGACTTCCACGTTCTTATTTCATCTCTGCATGACTCACCCTCAATCAGTCTCACATCCTTTCCATGGCCTCTTCAGTCAAAATTACACCTTACTGAATTCATTAACATCTTCCACACTCCACTGCAGCCTTTCTCCCTCAGTTTCCACTACAAAGGCTGTGATTACTGCTCTACTCAATCATACGGTTGCAGTGTTTTACTTCTGTTATGTGTGTGTGTGTGTGTGTGTGAGCACTCACCTTGTAGAGCAGGGGAACCACTGGAACTTGGTCAAACAGGAGGACGCTGGGCTTATTCTCCACATGCCAGTTACTCAGAAAAGGCAGGTAGTTGTTATCTGTTACCTAGATGAACAATAGAAATCACATTACTTCACTATGTATTCATTCTAAATAAAATTCAGTTTAAACAGAGACATTAAATCAGAGACACGTCTGTGGTTTAAATTTAGAGTATTGAGAGAGAGGTGTCACATAAGTCCCTGAGCAAAATGCATGAGTGCATTGACTGTAACTGCGACTGGATTACTTTTATTTTGCCCGCTGTCCTACAAGGGATTACACAGTTTAAAGAATCTTAAAAAGTTCATACCCTCTGTACAACCTACAACCTACATCTTTTGAACTAAAGCCAATATTTAGTCTAGTTGGGAGATGAAAACCACCACAGATCTCAGGTTAATTCATTGTGGGTTAGAACTGTCTTAAAAGTGAGGCTAAAATTACTGGCTGACTTGTAGGTGTCATACATTAATGAAAGCACACAACTTATTTGGGTCAACTGCAGTTACCTTTTCCACCAGCCTCTGAGGCAGCAGGTCTTCAATGAACTGTCGCAGATGTTCCCGCACCACAGACTGGTGGAAGAAGGTTACCCTTCCATTAACAAGCCCAATGATGGAGGGAGCGCGGTGAGCACCCAGCTGGCTGGCCAGTCGTCGTTCATAGCCCAGGTCCACAATGCCAATGCCAATGCCTGGCAGAGGAGTAAAACAGAGTGCTACAGTAAGGCAAAAAACAATTCTCTTGTCTTCATCAACCAAGCTGCGGCTCCAGTCAAACTTCGGAGACTGGAGACGAAGAATGCCTCTAAGAACTATGTACTGGGACTTTGAGCCTGGCTTTTGAAACCTTTGTGGTGCTGCATAGTGGACTAGGACCAAATAAAGATGCATACATCTATTTTTATAGCAGCAAAGAGCACAATCCTACTGGTTGGAGAATTAAGTAGATTAATATCTGGCTTTGAGCTGAATAAAGTGAAAAGCCTTTACACAAATTTTGCATTGTTGCCCTCTTCTTAAAACCGTAGCATTCTCTTGTATCCCAGCAGCATGAGATCTGACTACAAATTAATGTGATGTCTGGAGAAGATTTCAAAGGGTAATATGATAAAAGGGCTTTGCAACCAAAATAGGCAGTGCATGCACTATAAAGACTGTCAAGTATTGAAATAGACTATTATTTCAACATCTTTTTTTCCTAGAAGCTCTTTCTTAGGTCCCATATAGAAGTAGAAGATATTAAGCAAATTTTAAGGTTTAAAGTTTGTAGCATGCATTCATCTTTAATGAGCGTAAATTCTGAGGATGCACTGATACCACTTTTTCAATGCCATTACCAACACCAAAAACTAAAAAGCGAGACAATTTTGTGATACCTATTTTCACAATGTAAGAAAAAAACTTTGCTGGTGCTCCTTTAATCTTTTGTTAACAATACTTTTAGGACAACCAACACTGGTATCTATTGAGGAGTGTGGGGTGAAGAGTAAGTGGAGAGTGTATTCATCAGCCACATCAGCAGCAGCCTTACCCAGCGGCTCCAGCTCCTGCACTGTCTCCCTCCACACGGGTTCAATGTGGATGCATGCAAAGCACCACTCAGAGGTCACCTTGATTAGATACGGCCTCCTGTGGCTGTCTGGCAGCACATCGTTGTTGTACTGTGCATGGTGCAGCAGGTACTTGCTGTCTGCAAAGTCCCTGGACCTGGGGGAAGAGGTTCAATAAGACAGTAAGCCTTCTGCAAATCCAGCTAACAGGGCAGGAACCTAATAGGCTGTAACCTATCATAAAAGTGTCTATAGCTCCACCTTGTCCACCCACTCTAAAACTTAGTGGTGCATATATTATGTGCATATACTGTGCGTAAGAACCTTGTCTATAAATGCAAATCATAAGAACAAACATCTGCCATTTTTGTTAATATGCTTTATTTTTGTTATGCAAGACTCTAGCCTTTATGAAGGGGACAATCACAACACAACTGAAACAAAGTGAAGAGTTCAATTGCATGAACCCGTTAGCTTAATCTATTTATAACACATTTAGAAAACAGAAAAAAACTTCACAAAAAACATAACTGCAATCAAAGCTCAAACTAATTATCTTTCAACTGTTAAAACAATTGGTTCATTTCTATCAGTTTTGTTTTTTTCACAAACTGGCACTGTAATTATCTGGGAACACTGTATAAAAAAAGAAAAAAGAGCGGAATGTTCTCTGTTTTCTCTGCTTGCTGAAATTGGGTAACCACACACTAGTGGCAACTACATAACCATTATGATGAGTAAAGCCCAGATATTACCTGGGGAAGTGGAAGAAAGACTCATCAAAGTAGAAGCTGTTGTGGAAGCTGCGGAAGCCCTGGTGCTGTGACTGGCCAAATGGCTGATTTTCCTCCATCTGGCCATAGCGGTCAAAGTTGGCCCTTCGCTCCTCATTGGACAGAATCTGTGTGTATATATGTGTGTGTGGAGTGGAAGAGAGAAAAGGAATGTATGTCAATGGTATCCACTGATAGTAGAAATTAAGGACAGAGAAACTGCAGGAGATTTAAAGACTATGAAGACATGATGCAGAAAGCTGTTCTGCCTGCGCTTGAATACAGATAACCAACCTTATATGACTTTGAAATCCTGATGAACATGTCCTCAGCTCCAGGATCCTTGCTCTTATCTGGGTGCCTATAAAAAAAGCATACAGGACACCATACTATTGGATATAATGTATTATAGATTAGACCAGAATAGTAGTAAATCCAACCTAACCATATTTGCGAACCGAGGGAGATGGGTTTGGTGATAACCAGCAGCAGTTATTGTTGTCAGGTACAGACTATACAGTAGATTTTCTACTGTGATGGCCTGGGTCGTGGGGGACTTCACGTCAGTCACTCACCATTCTCTGGCAAGATGCTTGTACGCCTTTTTGATCTCAGCTTGACTGGCGCTCCTGCTGACACCAAGGACCTTATAAGGATCATATTCCGATGCCGTTTTCACGAACTGCTCACTCAGAATTAGCAGAGTAAATGTGAGCAAAAATGGGGATATCCGAAGATGTCGACAGAATCTTCTAACCGTCATTGCTTGCCACTGTCTTCTTCCTTCAGTGTCAGCGAGCAAAGCTAACGTCAGCTAACAAGCTGCGGGTAAGTAGTGTGACAAAGCTATTCCACAACCGACAGCATTAAATAGGTAGCATTAAGCTTTTAGCTTACATGATCGGGTCTGTCGGCATCTTGAAAACTAAATATATGAACGAGATGACAAACTATTATTCAGAATATTACGGCTAGCTAGCCATTTATTTTCCAAGCTAATGCTGGACATTCGTTAGCAGCAGTAGTGTCTAAAAGCTAGCAATAAAAACAGAACTTACTTCCTGTCATATATTTCAAAGTAAAGTAACAACGTGAAAAGAAAGAAAACTGTATAATAATTCAAATGGAATTGTTATCTCCCAACCCCCTCCTCAACAAAAAAATAAATTTTTCTCAGCTTATATTCATAACCTTTCACGAGACTGTAGGGGTGCTACTCAGAGAAAAACTCAATCACATAACATTCACCAGCGTAGGATATTGTCTTACAAACGTCCATTTTAATCCATAGCAATGTTATAATTGACTGGCTATTGACTGGCTGTTGACTGGCTAGTAGGCCTACTTGCCAGCAACTTCTGAAATGCTTGGCATATATAATAGGTTGTCCAACTAAAAAACAAAACAAAACAAAAAAACTCATAACAGAACTTCTAGACTTAATTTCTTTTATTTTGAAGTCAAGATTTCCTAACACCCGATATTATAGCCTTTTTCTCTGGAGCTTTACGCAGCAAATCTGGGCACTGTGGTGTTTTTGGCAACTGCGCATGCTCGAGTAGCAGCTGTCAACCAACCCACAACTGCTGCTTCCGTTCCTCCTCCTCCACTTATGCTGCTTTGATATTTGACCACCTTACTTGTTTCTTTTTCATCTTCATTTTATGGTTGTTGAGAAAGTAACCTTAAATTTATAGGTTTTTGCTATTTTCCATCCCTTCACACAATAAACCCAACTGTATTTTTTCCGAAACACTTTCTCCTGCATGTGCAAAAATTATCTGGAAGCACCAGTTACCATTTATATTCTTGCTAGTTTTCTTTATATTCTCAAGGCGTAGTTTATGAACACTGCAGTAAATTCAGAAATCTTGCTCCTCATTGTTTTCTGAATGAATTTGTAATTTCGTCCTTAACACAATACAACGACAATTAAAGGGAACCAGGCAAGTAATAACATTTATTGACAAACTAGAAGGCAGTAGTTGTTCTGGGTCTCTCCAAGGTAAAAATGGATCTGCACTATAATGACTTGCATGATTTTGTAGCCTATTTATAAAGGGTAACTAGTACATGCTCAGCAAATCTTACCTGTGTAATAAATGTTAAAAAGTGGACTGAACTGAACTGAGCTCCCATCCTTTCTTTTACTGTAAATAGCCACTTTGCAGACAATATGAAACCATGTTGCCATGACAATCAATAATAATTTTACCTGTTCCACCTTCAAATGTACATTTTTCAACATTTTTGAGTGAAAAATACACAAGTGGGTCTGCAAGGGAGAACATCCTTTATTGAAATTTGGTCAAATAGATATTTTGCTCCACTCAGTGCTGTGGTATCCTTGGATATAAAGCTATCCTAGGCCCATGTTTGTAAACTCCAACATGGTGTGCAGGGTTTACCAACATCCTGTTATGTCATTTCTCAGTACTGAAGTTCTCAAAATGAAAACAACTACCCCATGCTGCCATTTGGGGCCACCAATGTGTGACATTTTCAGAGTGCTTTACCTGAGCTAAGCCACAACCTGAAATGCTTTATGTGGACGCAAATCTTTCAGATCATTCACTTTAAAATATAGGTACTGAAGGCACCTACACTATACCCACACCATGATTATCTTTTTTTAGATTAATTTTCTAGCCTGTTTTTTTTTTTTTTTTTTAAATAATATTCAGCCATCATTTGAGCACAGCCAAATTTTCCACTGAAGTATTATTATTATTATTATTGTTGTTGTTGTTGTTGTTGTTGTTATTATTATTATTACAATATATTCTTATTGTTATTATTATTAAAGATTAGTTCTGTTTACTTAATATTCATATTCCCCTCGCCGAAGAGTGTCACTTCCGGTTCCGCCTCACCATCCCAGCCACAGCTGCATCTTCAAACTATAGAATGAAAAATGAACATATCGACACCTGGCTGACTCCACACGTGATTTAACATTTTGTTATCCAACTGACTTCGCCCAGTTGTTGTATTTTATTGTTTAGACCAAGGATGATGATATCGTGTATACTGGCCGTGGCCTTAAATGTAGCAAGCTTGCAAAGTGAGCAAAGGCTCTTAGCTCGATAGCTAACGTTAGCTTAGCAAGCCTGCTACCTTCGCGTCGTACTGGCTGATACACAAAGCATCATTCAATGACCAGGTAAGTGTTTATTAGTTAAGTAACGAACCAGCCATTTTGGCTTCACCAGTGCTTTCGGCATTGCAGTGACACATTTATGGTCTGTACTGTCAAAGTACTGACAGAGGTTAGTGAACAGTGGTAAAAACATGAAGAGCAAAATACGCAGCTAACGCGAGGTTACTTTACTCTTTTGGTAGCTAGCTAACGATATAATGCAGCATATTGTTAACTCGCTTATTCACTGACAGCCAAGTGACACACCCCACACCTCAGACACATTTTTTTTTATCATGCTTGACAATTTTTTTTGTCCAGCTTTGTTGGTTTCTGCCTGTTAAGAGCAGTGATGCTGAAATAGAGTTTTGAATTTAATTAATATGAGTGTTTTTGTGTTCTTTACCCCAGGCTCATCACCATGAACCTGTTACGCCTTGTGTGCCGCCACAAGACAGCTCTAGTTATTGGCAGTGTGTGCACCTTTGCCATAGTCCTCATCTTCTTGGCCAAATGTACCTCAGACACTCTGAAACAAGGCCATCCGGATCCTCCAGGTCTAGCCCCCCGTGCCCATGCCCTGCAGCCCCGTCCAGAGCACCACAACCCCCCAACCAGATCCAAGGACCTATCTGCCTTCCTGGTGGTTCTCATCACAACTGGACCAAAATACACAGAGCGCAGAAGTATTATTCGCAGCACCTGGCTGTCCAAGCGGGACTCCGATGTTCTGGCCATGTTTGTGGTGGGAACTGAGGGGCTTTCTAATGAGGATCTTCTGAACCTCAACACAGAGCAAGGGCGTCACAAGGACCTGCTCTTGTTGCCTGACTTGCGGGACTCTTACGAAAACCTAACACTGAAGCTGCTGCACATGTACTCCTGGCTGGACCAAAATGTGGACTTTAAGTTTGTCCTCAAAGCAGATGATGACACCTTTGCCCGCTTGGACCTCCTCAAAGAGGAGCTGAAGGGGAAAGAGCCAACCCAGCTGTACTGGGGTTTCTTCTCAGGCAGAGGGCGGGTGAAAACAGCAGGGAAATGGCGTGAAAGTTCTTGGGAGCTGTGCGACTACTACCTGCCGTATGCGCTGGGGGGTGGCTACATTCTGTCAGCGGACCTGGTACGTTATGTGCACCTAAATGCCGGCTACTTCAAGATATGGCAGAGCGAGGATGTGTCACTGGGTGCCTGGCTGGCACCAGTGGGCGTGCGACGGACACATGACCCACGCTTTGACACAGAGTATAAGTCACGTGGCTGCAGCAACAAATACCTGGTGACGCATAAACAGAGCCTGGAGGACATGTTGGAAAAGCATCAGACTCTGCAGCGTGACGGCAGGCTCTGCAAGGAAGAAGTCAAGCTGCGATTATCCTACGTGTACGACTGGAGTGTGCCACCCTCACAGTGCTGCCAAAGGAAGGATGGCATCCCCTAATATTTTGTCCTTTTTGACATATGAACCCTTTTGGCCTTGTTATTTGGACCCATTGTCATGTCAGTGCTCTCCCTACCCTCAGTCTACCATGTTGGTGGCCTGCTCCCCATCTGTATCTGTGCTTCTGCTGTCATACTTCTAGCTACTATTTTCAGACACTACCAGATGTGTGTAATGGTTATTTCAGTGTGCTGTGAGTTTCTGAGGTAGATAATGGAGGGAAACACAAATAGCAGATTCTCACCACGCCATGATGTCAACATTTGTTTTTGTGACAACTACATTTTTTCATGTTTTATTTATTGTTAATTTATTCCAGACGTGCAGCAAACACACTGGTATTTAGGCAGGACAGAGACACAATGGACGTATTTACTACATGCAAGTTGAACTTTAATTTATAAACATGTTGGGGAAAGTAGCATTCAGTTCACAGAGGGAGTGGACAAGGAATGATCATTTTTAATGTAAAGACTTTGTTTACTATCAATGGTACAGAAAGTTAAGGTGTTTGGAGTTACACTAAATGTGTATGAGAACATAGTAGAATCTGCCATGTTCTGTAGGGAGTCTGTGATTACATTTACATTACCAAGGCAACAGTCAACATTATGGTCAGTGTATTTACAGAAGCTGGACAGTGATATTAAGTGTAAGTTATTGGTGAATATTTGCCCGCAGCACGGTAAAGATTCAGACTGAGGAACTTGATAGACTACCAGCTGGCACTTGGTCACTTTTTTTTAACAAGCAATGTAATTTTGATGTCCAAAAATCATAATGCAATGATTTTTTTCAATGTTAAGCTTTCCAGCCTGAACTCACCCTTCACTGTCAATAGCTGTGTCCCAAAACGTGGCGGTGTCTGCAGCATTGATGATTGGGGGGTTCTGGTTAAATAATTCAGGAATGCTGAGGGAAAGAGCTTCTGCTTCCATATTCGTTTTTATGACTGCTGTTACAGTTGTGTTGTGCATTAATGACATTACTGTTTTCTCACTGTTGTCACTAGCAGTTTTAATCCTGCACAGCCTGAGTTTTAAGTGTTTGTTTCCAAATGGTCAGCTTGCCTGGATGTTTTATTAAATGTTTTTTAATGTATTCTCTTCAACTTGTACTTTCTTTGTCTGAATGAATATATGAACATTTCTTTGATGCTCTGTAGACTTTCATATGCAATATCAGGCTGCACTTGTATGTATATTAATTGGCCTAATCGTGGGAAGACATTTACACTTTTGACAAAACTGCAAAATTGTTTTTACACACATTATTAGACACAAAAAAATCTTTTTGACAATATTACAAAATGAAATAAGTAACCTTTTGTTAACCACACTATGTTGTAGGAATGATGCTAATGTAAGAAAAAAAAGGTAATCTTTTGGTTTGATATCTATAGTGCAAGCTTCAAGATTTTAAAGGAAGTCTTGAAATGCTTAAGGCATTATGCATAATGTGTGATGATACTGGAGGCAGCCATGTTTGTACACCTGGTCCATTGTGTTACCCATTCTGTTTTGAACATCATGCTGTTGAAACAGGGCTGATGTATGTTAATTCCAATTTCTGATCCTGTTAATTTTCTGGCAAATAGGGGAGGAAACCAGTAACGTGATCACTCTTACTCATAGTGAGCAAATAGCGGTTTGATTATAGTTAAGATGGATGCTGTCTCCAGTTGTTAAAGATGATGCTCCTGTTGATTTACCATAATGCAGCAATCTCTGACATCTGTTGGTACACTCTACATTCTAGGGAAGCAAAATTTTTTCCTTTTTGTTCTGGTTTTCACTGAAAAACGATCTGGATGTGCTTCAGGGTGCCTCTCACACGGACAAACTCTGGTACATTGTCCTGTTTCTCATTCCTCTTCAGCTCCTCCAGCTCGTACTGCAAGACAGTAAACGTCTCAGTATCAGGGCATCATTCCTGAAAAGAGTCTAAATTTGGAAATATCTGCAGACTTGCTTACCCACTCAAAACGTAAATAAGATCATTCACATTCTCTATTCCCCAGGTTTTGCACTTTTCCATCTTTGTTTTCAGTCATATCCCAGGGCTTACTTACAACTTGTATTTTCTGCTGCCTTGTGTGAAGCTTCAGCTCCAGGTCGGAGGGAGGTCGGAGGGCTCGTTCTCTCTGCTTGTGCTGCTGCCTCTGCCTGTGTTCCAGCACACACTGCAGCTCAGGCTTTTTTCTGGGCAGTAGACCCCTGCATACACACAAAACACAAAATAGACACAAATTACACTTAATAGGAGGATGGACCACTCGCAAACAGGTGAGCAGCTGGCATGAAGGAACAAAATTGTAATTAAGGGCAAGCACTTTTTTGATGTGCAGCAATTCTGATGGACCAAACAGGGTTTGGTTTGCTGTTGAATGGGTACGTGAGTGCATGGTATTATATCACGGCTGGTGTTTTCCCCAGACAGATAGTGAGATCACTCAGCCCCCTGTTGAGAGATTACTACTGATCTCGTATCAGTGTGTTGTGCCTGTTACTCGACTGGCATTAAACACCACCTTAAGTACACTGCTTATCTCTTATCCACATCACCCAGGTGGACCAAGGTCAGCTGGACTTGGGAATGCTCGGTGTGGATAAGAGGCTCCTCTACAGTAATAGACAACAAAAATGGGGAAATATGAGCTCTGCTTTTAGATTGCAATTGGTATGCCTTCATTATGTGCCAGTCCTGAGAAGTGTCACACATGGAAAAGTTTGTATTGGCTATTTAATCCATGGCTTGTTGGTGCAAAATCTCAGGTAATCCATTTTATACCAGCTTACAGCACTGTGCTAAAGACTTGTGAATGATTCCTGGAGATTTTGCTGTAGCAACAACAATACAAATGGTTATAGTTGGCATGCTCTCCACAACACATTAATATATACCACAGTAAATTATCTGCCATAAGTTTTGATCAAACTGGAAAACATCTCTGAATTCTCGTTGGATGTGTTATTTGCTATGTATTCGCACTGACTCTCCAGATGTGCTGTAGGCTGCTTCAACAAGTTGTACTTAGTGAGCAAAATGATTTGAATGCATCACTCTTAGCTCCTTTAAGGTATCTCTGGCCAAACTTCCTCGACTGATCTCACACTGTACATGTGTGTGTGCATCTGGGGTGACCTGATTGTACTGGCTGTCGGCAGCAGGCACAGGTAAGCGTTTCCTCACCGTCTGTAGCAGAACAGCAGCTCACGATGAAGAGCTCGGTGTTGGTGAGAATCCAGGATGGGATTTGGCAGCTTCTTGGGCTTGATGAGATCATCATCCTCCTGCTGCTGACTCTCGGTCACCCAGCACGAAGGGACCATGCGGCAGCGATGCCTCCATGACACAAATGAACACATGCCTGCACATGCAATCACACACCCTTTTCAATACATTCATTCAGGGCTCAAAATGCATCAGTGGCTTACTTGGGTGGGCTCCCACATGACAAAGTTAGCAATGTCTTCATGAGCTTTGATCTTAGGATAAATGACATGATTTTTCACCTCATGTTACTGGATTGAAAATGTTTTAAACCACCTGCTCTGTGATAATGCCATTTATTTGTCTAGATTCACTGAAGCAATATGAGCTCGGCTTTAACAATTTTGTTGTTTAATTTTGTCTTACCTTTCCAATCAGGCCCATTTTCTGTTTTTTTCTTTGATACCTGAGTAAAGAATAGGAGATAAGAATGTAAATTCCATTTTCAAAATGCATTTTAAAATTTTCGAGGAATTTCACTAGAAGCTTTCTTTCATACAGAACAGAAAAAAGACACAAATATAATTTACACATCAGGAGGTCCAAAGATCAAAGATCAGTAGTAACTTTGTTCAAGTTGGACCTCCTGGGTCCAACTTCCTATGACCAGGTCAATTTAACCACCCAATTTATACCCCACATTTAAACGCCCTAAAATCCCCACAGACATCATTATTATTTTTGAGCATATTAACAGAATCCCAATTCAACATTGTGAAAAAGAAAGAAAAAAAAACTCTCAACCAATTCCCAGATCTTGCCACACACTCATATCTCTATCTTTTTTCTATGTTACAAATACACACCACTCAGTTGCTGTTAATAATATTAAGATACACAGTTCAGATTATTATTGCAGTTCTCATTGAAACAGAGGAAAATCTTTATGTATTTTTTTAACAAGGTCCATGGTGGATCTCCCACTATTGGAAAAACCAACCAACATTGTCCTACCCATTTCTATCAAATTCCTGATTTTGACTAAATTCTTTTGTGGCACAAACAACTCGAGCTTGGTCACTTGGACAGCAATTCTTTCTTCCCTTGTTAAAATAAAACATTTTTAAGCAAATTTCACTCACTACTACCACAAAAAATGATCAAATAGATTTTAAATGTCACCACTTTCCCAACTAACATCACAAAACCAACCTTACCTGTGTGTTCTGGTACAGACGCATAGCAGAAAACAAGAGAAACAAGCTGAAGTGGCTTCTCTTGGAAACACAACTCAATTCCAGCAGAAGCTCACCTTCCTTCTCTGTGTGCAGGGTGAGCTTGAACAGGTGTACCTTGAAATCCTGTTGTCAAATCTTATTAACTGTCTTATCACCCTTTGTTCCTCCCTCTGCACCCCCAGGAAAGAAACGTATATGTTGTACCTGAGAGAAGGACAACATAAGGAAGGATTAGGGTAGTGGAACATCTGTTGAAATTAAGAGTTCATCATGTATGCCCATGACATCCCTTCACTTGGACCCAGGCAGTGTTTCATGGTTGTCACAGTGAAGGGTGTAAAATAGATTACAATCTTGGTGTTTAACCCATCAACACATGCAGATGAATTTCATTGTGTGCAGATTATTAAATCTGTTAGTGATCCTGCTGGTCTTAATTTAACCATACAAATGCTGTCTGGTGAAAACATTGTATATCCATTGTCTAAAATATCACAATGTCAGGAAAGAAAGAAAGAAAGAAAGAAAGAAAGAATAATAAGCCGTGTTTTCAGATTGTCCACTGGGCATTTTTGAGTGCGATTGAGAGGAGACCAGATAAACAATGTCATGATCTTGTAGGTGAAAATTAGGTTATTCAAAGATGGATTTTCATCATTTCATCCTCCAGAACCCTGCTGATAACTTTGTATAACAAATTAGGAAATTAGGAAGAAAGAAGACGGGATCAAGATTTTAGACATTTAAGGTTGTCCGTGCAATTTAATAGTGACACACGAAATGATCAATTAATTTGCAAGGTGTGGTTAAGGGAGTATTGTGTTGAATTTCACAAAATCCAGTAGATGTCAGTAATGCAGCAATTAGGATACTAACAGGCATTACACGTAAAAGAAGAAGATACAAAGCCGATGAAACCGGAAATGTCAACCTAGATCTGTGAAGAGTGCGAAGTAGGAGGCATTAGCTCCACTTTATAACATAACATGGATTGCTGATTGAAAGGAAGAAACAGACACATAGCTTCGTCAATTACCAACCTGCGAATATGACAAATGGTATGTTTATTTCATTTTGCAGCTAACCAAGAAGCTGTCAGGAGCTAAAAGGGGCATACAGGGTGCTTGTTTGAATCGCCAACCTTTGCATGTAGCTAACTAAACTAGCTGTAGACGTGGCCCAGGGATGGACTGTCTGGCAGCAGCAGAAGTAGTTCCTGCTAACAAACCTTTAAAGCTGCAATATCAATTGTGTGTTAGATTTGCTACTTTACTTCATCATTTGCAATGATTATTAAGTAGCTAGCGACATAAAAAACATAAAATTTGTGATCTAATACAAGATAGCTGGCTAATGTTAGCTAGCTAATTAGCCAGCTGTAACCAGGGTAGCTGTTATCGTTGGCTAATGCTAACATTTCCTAGTGATTACCGATGCAACGATAAACACTGACACAATAAAGCCGTCAGACCAGTTTGGCCTTGTATTGGTATGTTATTCAGGTGATTTTGACCATATCTATCGCTGTTCTGTTTACACTGGGTGGCTAACGTTACTGCTAGCTTCTGTCATGTCAACAGAGTCAGCAACTTGCACAGGAGGCTGAGTGCTCAGAGTCAGAATTACTAATCCTAGCTTGTGTACGGGTGCATTTGAACTCTGTTACCATTCATTCAGAATAATCTGAAGATACTCTAAATAAATGTCAGTGCAGGGGCCAGAGTTCACAAGTCATTCCTCAACCTGGGTTTCTAAAATAAGAGAGACCCTAACAAGGCACGTTATGTATTGCAATAAACAGATGTCTTGTGTTAAACCGAGTGCAGAGGTTGAAATTCTTTTGATTCATAAATCTGAAGCTGTTCCTGGACAACTTGCAGACTGCTGTGCATTTGTTTTATTTGAAGGCAGCTGAGTGTAGACAATAATATTGTCATCATTTTCTTTTTACTTAGTGTACTCTTTCGATGGCATCCTGGTTTTTGGGCTGCTGTTCATCTGCACATGTGCATACCTCAAGAAGGTGCCTCGCATCAACAGCTGGCTGCTTTCTGAGAAGAAGGGGGTGTGGGGCGTTTTCTACAAAGGTAAGCATAATATGCTTTAACATTGAGCTGATTCAGCGCACAACTATTACTTTTACACACACAACTATTTTATCAATATGATATAGGACATTCAGTGTATGTGAGGCTGAATAACTCATAGCCAGAAACCAGAGGACTAATCCTTGCACATGTGGTGTCATGAAATTGTGACATCTAGAAGAGCTCCACAGGGAATGAATGATAAGAAAAATGACCATAAGAGCTTCCAGAGTGATTGTCTGGTGAGGTAGATACAGTTGTTATTTTTTATGACCTTAGCAGTATAGAGCCTTCTGCTATGTTCAAACAGCAAGAAAAAATGTTCATTTTGACAGATCTGATATTTAAGGGTGATTGCTCACATTTAAATTTAAATGCTGCCAGATAGGCTTGGTGTGCCTTAACACCACGATAATTTACTGCCATTACATCATCAGTTGCCATAGTAACAACAGAGGTGTGTGCACACTAGGGGCACATCTGCCCAACAACTGTGTGTGTTAGCAACAGCTTGTAATGTGGGGATGTTTATTGATTTATCTGATTATTATTTGTTATCTAATTATTATGATGATGATATTTTCTAGTTACTATTTAGAATACACTCATGAGACATATGTCATATGTATCACAAGGAATATGTCCACGTGTAGTTACTCTCCTGCTGTCTGTGCTCCATGTTTGTTGCTGTAGTTGTTGCAGTGTGTGATGTCCAATACATGTTGGGAGTGATGGGGGAAAAAAGACACTTGACGTCCAATCTAAGTGGTCAGATTGTGTTGCATTTATAGAAATGCAATTTGAATTAGCTCTCAGGTGACCTATAGGTCTTTTATTTATTTTTAAATTTATTTTCTGTTCAGACTTAAGAAAAATATCCAACCCATATCTGATGTGTGAAAATTTTGATTTGAACCCCCTGACTGAGCCAGTCCTAGATTTTTGGTTTCTGGCTTTAGGAGAGAATTCTTCTTGCTCTCAAATGAATGGTGCATGTTTGTTGACATAGTTTGGTTTCCTTTCCTTCTTGTGCATGTTTGTCATTTTTTATGTAATTTTCTTTACTCACCGCCTTGGTTGTCCATCTCTTTTTCTTAGCTGCAGTAATTGGGACACGACTTCACATTGCTGTGGCAATATCCTGCCTGGCAATGGCTTTCTACTTGGTCTTCTTAAAATGAGAGCATCAGACTGGACTGGAAAGGACTGGATGGGTGCAGGCTGGGGATGGACTCATCTGAATGGTCGTGTGTTAATCCTTGTTGTGGACACCTCTTGGATTATGTGACCGATGAAGCCCTGTGGCCTTGTGGACCCATTTGAAAGAGGAGCCAGTGCTGCCCCCCTGTGGTGAATGGGTTAATGACTTCTCCCTCCTCTCAGTGTCTGTGCACAACAGACATGCAGGTCATCCTGAATTTACCTTTCCGATGTGATAACGAGGAGAGAAATCATTGGGTCACTTGGTGTCATCTGATTGCTGGGTAACATCTTATCGTTGTCTCCTCACCTCTCCATAATAATTTATATTGAAGGACACAGAATGTGCAAGGGCAAGTGTGAAGGCATATGTTTTTTCATTATACCTTATTCCTGTATAAAATCTAAGAATAACCTAGCTGTATATATTTGAAAAAGTATGACCAACAGAGATTTACCAGAGGTTAAGTGTGGGCAGACTAAAAATGATCAAATCTGCTTGGTCCCAACTATGCTGTTTTTCCTGTATCATTTCCTTCAATCAAGGGGGAAAAGAGAGACACAAAGCTAATATATAAAATCATTCTTGCATACACGTAATATTTTACTCTTTTGGCTCTTTTACCTTTTCTTAACAGTACTGTTAGACCTCTTGGAGTCTTGTATTTTTGTTTCAGGGTTGAAATACACATTTTACACTGGGGCACAATGTACGTATTTACCCTAACACAATGCATCCAACCCTGTTCTGTGTAATATTTCTTTTAACATCACAGATTGGTCAGTGTAAGTCAGTTGAAGAAAAATTTCTGTCGACATTGCAGAGTGCTGCACAGAGAAGACTAAAGTAATTTTAGAAGCATATCTACACATATTACATGAAAAAATTTGATAACTGTATCTGACCTGCCTAAAGATTTAACTGCATTGCCAAACAGGTGTGATGCTTATCATACCATCTTAATTAAACACTGTTAAACCCTGAGTTTATAATGAAGTAAAAGGATTATAGACAAATTCCTTGTACAAGCTGTCACCTTATTTTTTATTACTATACATAAAGAAGAAAGTTATTCGGTGTTTTTTGGGGGATTGGGGATGATTTTTCAGTAAAGCATTAATGAGACAAGATCTGTGTTTGTGGTCTTATTTTATATATAAAGATTTTAAATGACATTATTTAAATTATTTGACTCTAGCTGGATTTGTAATGGTTTGATAATTCTTCTATAGTGGTGTTTTTTTTTTAGTAATGACTTGTTAGTTTCCAGTTGAATCTTTTACACATGCCTCTAGCATGATTGTTATTTGGCTGCTGTCTTTTCATATTTATATTTGAGGTGCACTTAAGCCAGTAAAACAATGAGTTCCTGGACTGATATAGGGGAATTCCCACCAATAGGGTCACAGAACAAACTGAACTGCAGGAGTTCCCCAGCTTTCTCAATAATAACACCACTTCTCGCGAGACTTATCGCGGGGCGCGCGCTCTGTTGGTGACGGAGCGACGTAAACGTTTTCACGTTTCCGCGCACCCAGCGGAACGAGAACGGGGGAAAAATCCAGCGAGCGTCCGTAGCTTCCTGACCTGAACGCGTCTTCTAGAGCAAGTTACCTCTAAACGTCCATCCCGTCGTGCACGGGGGGGATTTTTGCACAGCTGCGTCGATTTTGCACGACTGGTAGGCTGAAGTCGCATATTACTTCGGAGCGCCTTGGTTTGTTTTGAGTTTACTGGAGGAGGACGTACGCCACCACTCCACAAGGCTAGGAGGGAGAGGAGAGGGCAGAAGTTTCGACTGGCTTGTTTGTCACTGCGGGGTCGGTGAATCTGCAGGAATGTCGCAGAAGGAGAGACCCACTTTCTATCGACAGGAGCTCAACAAAACCGTATGGGAGGTCCCGGAACGGTACCAGCACTTATCCCCGGTCGGCTCTGGTGCTTACGGATCCGTGTGGTAAGCGGCGTTGCACAGCAGAACCGAGAACACAACAATATTGCACAGTGCTATAAACGGCCAAACGGTTTCCCACAGAGGCCCCGTATCTCCTTTCGAGATGCATATCAAAGGATGTATCTGAAAGCAAAGGGGGTACTTGTGTGCCTTTTGTTTACATTTCATACTTTCATTGTAACAAATTGCGGGCGCATCGTGCACGCTTCGGGGCAACTCGCATTTCTTCGGCGGGTGGGGATTATTTTGTTTCGTGTGCACATTTTGCCCGCTTTCCCGTTTCGTTCACACGCCGATGTCCTGTAACGTTAAACGATGACACAGTTGCGTGTTTATTGTCCCGTAAGCACAATGGCAGCGTCTAGAGTAAGTTTAGAAGCCTCACACAGAAGAAGGTCTGTTTTCTCTCTTGTGTTGACTGTTTTTAGGCTCTGGCGAAGACGCGACATGTTCGTGCTTGCATCATCTCCGCAAGAGATAGGATTTATGGAGGTTTTATGAAGAGGATGCATTTATACAGAATCTATGATCACCGATTATACTAGTATTGTGATAACAGAAGGATGGGTTGCTACTTTTCACAATGCAGTTTCTTTGGCCTTTCATTGGCAATATTGCATACATTGTGCACTTTCCAGTCGGGTGCAGACTGCAGAGTACCAGAAAGTCACATGGTTTTCAGAAAGTAGGCCCCCTAGTCCATAGTGAGTGCTCTCTATAGGAACCCATCCGACGGTGATGAGTCTAGAATGATGTCACCCTTTCTCCCGTCGTGTTACACCCATGACTCACAGTCCCGAGGTTAGGTAGTCGCCTCAGCAGCGATGCGGTTAGTCATCACGGACCCATCGTAACGTAATTATAGGCTACCTTTTAAATATTTTTAAAGAAGCAAAATGTTCACATTTTCTACGTTTTTGGCCAACAGAAGCCTGTTTTCATCAGATGATAGGGAAAGAAGGATTTTATCTCAGTTATTTTGTCCATTGACCCCAAACTAATGATCCAAGCCCACATTGTTCAATGAAAGTAATTGATTGAATTGGTGCTCAGTATCTGTCGACACTTAAAGTTTCATACTGGATATTGATATTGAAGCAATAGTACCGGTGCACCTGTCATAAAGATAAATGTTACACACACACAAAAAATGGGTAAACTCAATTCCTCAGATCAAACATGGCTTGTCTTACTGGTATTACATCTTGATGTAGCTGGACTTGCTACTGGATGGTGATCATACCGACTGCGTCATTCTGCCTATTTCCTGCTGCCGCTCTATAATTGCCTTTGAGGAATTTCTGCTGTGTTGCATGTAGTTTACTGTGCCAGTGCAAGAGGCTGTCACATGTAAGCTTATCTCCTGGAAACATCCCTCCCTGGTTACAAAGCCACTGGAAATAGGATAGCTTACAAGATATTCTGCATGCAAAGTGGCCTAAATGGGAAGGTCTTATTAAAGCTATTCAGAGGGTATCAGAAAAGTATAAATAACCTAGTACTGTCTACTTTGCCATGTGGATGGATGGTGGTCAGCTTGACACACACACTCGCTTTCACACACTTAGTCAGCCAGCCAGGCGGGGCCTTTCCTCAGGCCCTCAGCTTGAACACTTCCCAACTGGAAAGTATGGAAAGATCTCTCTCTCTCTCCCTGTGTGTGTGTGTGTGTGTGTGTTTAACTTTCCTCATCAACCTGTCACTCAGAGGCAGGACGTCTGAGAAAACCACTACCAGCTCCTCCTTATTCCTGACCTTTGTCTCCATTCTTCAAATGTCAGGCGTGGAGGAGGTCCTGGGTAGGTCAGGAGAGAAAGAGTTCAAAGTGAATTGCTACTGGCTGGGATTAGGGTATGGACCGAGTGCTGAGTGCCTCGCGTTATTTGGTCTTGGTTACTCAACAGAGCAGAAAAAAACAGGTGCCTTGCCCACAGGCTCACTGTATGTCTCTCACTGTTACACACTTGAAAATGACTTTGTCTATTCGCATGCTCTGTGAATCTGTCCAGTCACTTTTACCAGTTTACACAGGTGTGTTTAAGGACCACTCCTCAGTTTGCGTCCAGGTGCATTCCTCTTCATTGGCTTCTGTGTGCAGCTGGAAATGTTGTACATTTCTCCAGCCAGTTTGTGAAAGTGTGGAAGCCTTTCTCTAGGTTGCATGTCTACTTGTGCCATGGTATTTCTTTATGTGTAGTCCTTAGGGGCAAGTTAAAAGATTTTGCTGATGAGGCTACACTGATGACGAGGTGGCGTATTATGTCGGGTTTTGGCTGACGTATTTGGTCTTAAGCTCAGAGAATGTGCATTGGTTCTCTAAAACCGGAGGCTTAACTTGAAAAACCTGCAATCTAACCTGATTTCAGCTGCAATTTGAAGTACCATGACTATACCAATTATAACGCCTACCTCTCATATTTACGTGTAGAGAGAAACCCCAAGAAGATCCTTGTACTAACCTGCCCCAAGTTCCCTGGAAAAAATGTCATGGCTAGATTTATTACAGTAAAACCTTGCTTAAGTAAATGGTTATAATAACAGTTCACTGAATCATCTACGCAATAACCTGTAATATTCCCACCTAAACTTTCTCTGTACTATACCTAATTTATACTACTTAACCTTTATACTTACCTGCCATGCTTATTTGACTTAGAGAGAGATGTAATCACTTAAATGTTGTCAGAATTAGTTTCTGAAACATCTTAGGAAGTGTTAAATTTAACTAATACTTGCAGACACGCTGCTGATAGCATGGGAAGAGACAAATGCCTCATCTCAAGCAGCCATTTCTATAATTTTTTTTTTTTTTTTTTTTACAGCCCACATTTTTTATGGCCCTTTGTTATTGCACTTTCATTCATTACAGACTAATTGGATGGTGTGTGTGCTTAGACGGGTCATGTTTGCCCTGCAAATTAGCTGTAGCTTCATAGGCTCAGTGTGTGTTGTTAGGTATTTTAGTTTGCTTCTTCCTTGTCTGTGTTTACTGAATATGGGTTTTCCCCTCAGAAGTGAGACATATACAAGGTGTTCTGCAAGGCTGGAACATTCACTGGGTGTGACAGATTGTTTCTTACTTACGGGAAAGACACACTTGCTTATCTTACTTTTCTTTTTACAGATGTACTGCACTCAGGACTGTAAGATTGTCACGGACAAGCAGAGTGTTGCAAGACTTTGTTTATATCCCTTACTCCATGTCCTCAAGCATTAGGAATTGTGACACAATTCACCGTACTGTCTGCTGCCCAAGTCTGAGTGTGAAGAAACAAAGGTTTTTAGTTCCCATTCACGTGTGGTTGCAAGGTTGACAGCTCATACAGCTCAAATCCCACAATCAGTTGATAAAATACAGACGAAGGAAGTGACTAACCTACCCCCGCCCACTCCTCCCCCTCCCAACAAGTAGGCAACTGTTGAGGTGCCCTTGAACAAGTCACTTAACTTGATTGGCACGGAGCAGCTCAGCACTAATTCAATAGTTAAATATGGTAGTTAAACTAGGCAGCTCCCATGTGTGAATGTTTGTTATCTTGCCTCTCCCTGCAGCTGCACCTCCAGACATTTGCTGCAAGGAAAGTTCCTCGTCGACTGCTCTGGTTAAAGTGGGTTAGAAAGGAGAGATAAGAAAGAATAGATCTTTCATTTCCATCCCCCACATGATAATAGAAAAAAAAAGAAAGAACAATTCTCCTTTTCACCAGAATAATAAATGATTTCTTCATCCGATTTTGCAATTATCCATTGGTGATGCAGCAATAGTGATTGACCTGGAAGGAATGTGGTTTATCATAATCTGGGCTGCGTTCCGTCAGAGATACAGGAAATGCAGCGATGTCACTCTCCATGGGGAGGCGAGGCCCATCTGCCTCACTCTCTGCTGCCACCATACTGTCTTTGTGTCTGTCTCCATGTACATCTGAGGACAAGTCTCATGCAGGGGGATGTTCCAGTCTGGTGTCAGTGTGTTTATGTGTGTGTGTGTTTTTGAATGTCAAAATGGAGAGAAATGAAATTGATAAAAGCCATGTCAGATTTATCATTTGATGATAAACTGATAAACTTAACATGCTGACTGGACTAGACAGCACTCAGATGTTTAGGATCTGAAGCTGTCACAGCTGTGTAAGGCTGTGACAGTCCATGCACGGACATCAACAAAGATGGTGGCACTGTGTGTAAGGACACATGCTCATACAGACTAACTGCATTTAAATTCTAATTTTTACTTTTTCCCCCCCTCAATAACACACTCTAACAGTGTGTGGAAAGTGTTCCATTGTGTAGAATGTTGAAATACTATAAGTAGTATGAGAGAAGTTGTAAATTTATATGTATAATTAAGTTTTGCATCTTTTGATTGCATTTTTTCCTCTGAAATATTTTCAACTTTCTCCTGCTGTGGAATGGCAGATGATTCAAAATGTCAGAGTAGAATCTGTTTATCAGTCTATAACATACAGTAAATAGTTGTAATGAAGCGGGAACAATGTTCAAGTTTATTTTAATTCATATCACGGCCTCAAGAACAAAAAATGATTTGTGATTTGCACACACACACTTTCTGTGCACTGATGAGGATCAGAGCAAACACACTCATTTGATTAGTTCCATGCTATAAAAAGATATACTGCATATTACACCATTATCATTAACAATCATAGTGGTTATTGCAGCTGAAACCTGTTTACATGTATGGGGGAAACGAGGTCACACTGGTTACAAACATAATTACTGTTTGTAGACTGTGTTTGCTAAGACTGTACCTCGGTCTTTTTCATGCCTCATTAGTGATGGGTGATATAACCAACATTTTATATCACATTATTTTTATAATTTTGGATGGTAACAGTATCACAGTCTAGTGATTTTTCTGGTATCTCAGTATGACAGATGGTTTATGATTGGTGGGCCAAGCATTTTTTTTTAGGATTGAAAACCTTCATCAACACACATTACACACACAACAAACAGTCATGATCAAATATCTTTTTGATAACACATTTAAATGGCTATAATATTGCTCCTTTAATGTTTTAAAGTGTATGCCAGACATTTATAAACCCCTCCATATTCAAGCCCAGTAGATCCTCACTCAGTGGTAAGGTAGGGATTTTCTCCTGACCCAGCCAGTTGTGGCTGCACGGAGGTTTTTCCACCCCCACTGGAACATCTGAACACCATTAGTCGATTTCCCAACAAAGATGAACTGTGTCTGAAAACTGTAATCACAGGACACACGTGCTGAATATGGCAATACTGCATGCTAACCATGCAAAATGCATTCAGTGTGCTATTTATATCCACAGAGACTCTAGAAGTTCAAGGTCCCAGGTTTTGTTCAGTTAATTGCGCTGCCAGCGAACAATTAATCTTCACACCCCTGTTTTGTGCCATACAATGGAGCAGATATTTGACAACACGTTCTGTCATGTTCCCTATACAGTTTCAGGCTGCAGAAAGCCATGAAGTGAAACCAAGTGCTTAGTGTTATGCAATGATTTGCTTACTGGATTGAAGCCACCTACACACTTCGTGGAACATCTCGTTCTCAGATGAATTGAGGAAGACCGTTTTGGAATTTGATATGAGGATTGTTATTGCTGTTGGCCTGATACTGTTTGTCTGCGACTTATGACGTAAAGTCTTATCAATTTCATGTTTGATGTGTGTCTTTTTAGCTCAGTGTTTGACATGAAGTCAGGCATGAAGATAGCGGTGAAGAAGCTGTCCCGACCCTTCCAGTCCATCATCCACGCCAAGAGGACTTACAGAGAACTGCGGCTACTCAAACACATGAAGCACGAGAATGTAAGTCACCTGCAGCCAACCCTGCCATAAACCGGTGACCACAGCGTGTCCACTGCTCTTTAATTTACAGCCCCTGTGGAAAGATTGCATACATGTGCATGTGAATGTCCTGTCCAAGTTCACCTCGTTAGACATTTCACTTTTCCTGCCCTCAGTTTCCAGCATTATGAAAATGCCAATTTCATTATTTGAACCAAAAACTGCATCTAAGCCAGAGCTGCTTCTTTTCTCTGCTCACTTGCTGTATCTTTGCTCACTTGTAGCTAATGACCACATTTTACAGTAGAAAATGAGCTTATTGTGCAGACCTGCTCTCAGGGATGTAGTTATGGCAGCGTAGACCCACATAATGGAGCAGTTAACAGGAAACCATAAAGCCGGAAATTTTCCCTGAAGACAAGAATCTGGGGCTGATATACTGCTATTACATTGATAATGTGATGAAACTAGATGACTAGATATCATCTGGGATTTTGGATATCATGACATGGCATAAGTGTTGTCTTTTCCTTCTTTTAAAGGCTGCAATACAGTTATAGGATGCAACTTAACTGTACCAAACAGTTGTAACTGTTATGTTATTTGACTCTACCTGCTTGGTCATCATATCCACGTTATTTATGACTGGCTGCCAAAAATCTCATGTGTGAAAACATCTTATGAAAGAACCAACAGTTAAGGCTACACTGTCATCACAATATTGAATTTGAGCTATTCAGTCAAATATATTTTGATATTTTATCTTAATCAGCTTAACAAGGTCAATATAGTCAGAACAGGAGAAGAGACACTCAAATTGTGCAGCCATTTGTGTTAATGTGAACATCCAATCTGCTTTTGAATCAGCCTGGCCTAGTTGCGAAATAAGACACAAGCATGCACACTGGCCTCAGCCGGGGGGGCTGTGGTTAATGTGATGTGCTGCTTGTTAGGGGCTTTCCTTTGAGAGATCAAAGGATGTTGTGCTGGACAGTTTGGTGAACACTGAGTCAGCTTATAGGTATTTCAGAGATGCTGATATGCTCTCATCAGGTTTTGTGGTGCCTTTCTTTTATGTCATCTTGTCGCTGCAGTGATTTTGATTGACATTTGACTCTCATGAGGACATTTGGTGTTTGTCCCCTCCCACAGTTGCTGCTTTCAGTTAGGTTTAATATGTCTGTGTGTAAGTATAGGTACTTCACATGTTTACATACACTCACTCATACACCTGCCCACGCACATTACCAAGCTTCTGGTTTCTTTTTGTTGTAACTAGAGAACAGCAATGTGCCAACACTATGCGCTCTTACTGCTTCTAGCTTACTCTGACCTAATTGTGAGGATGGTCTTGAGTTATGAAATGGCATTGGCTGTGATCTCTCAAGCTGAAATACGGATGACGGGTTTCTGTGTGCCGCGGGGTATTAGTCAGATAGAGAAGTTTGGGACTTTCTGTTAGTGTGCATGTTGGAGCCATTTTCTGTTTATGCAGAAACAAAAGAAATGCACATTGTAAGTAGCTCACGCAGCTCCACCTGTCGGCCGCTTTTAACAGGTGGAAACAGCTCATGTGAGAGAACTGGCTGATGAGTGGCAGGTGTGGGCTGTTCTGTTTCTCCTGCTTGCACGCCAGAAAGCAAACAGTTTTCCACCACTTTGTTTATCTGTGCCTTTGATCTATGTCATGGACATTTCGTTCATTCTTTGTTTTGAACATTGTGAAGGCCTGTTTTTTCATGTGATTTTTTTCAGGTTTTGTTACTAAAAAGTAATTTATCCTAGAATTCCTGCACCAACTATTCAACCATTTCTAGACACGCCCACCATGCGTAAGCCTAATCAATAACAGATGATTCACAAAAGGCCTTATTTGGCTATGTTGATGGTCTTAAGGGCATGAAGAAGAAACTTCAGAAATAGTCAGGATAAGTTAAAACAGTACATAGAGATCAAATTGGTGAATAAACACCTTTTACTTTTATATTTTGCTCGTGTGCATGTGTACTGTGAGAAAAATCTCTTCGCTGCAGAAGTACATTACTTGACACGTACGCCAAGGCATATTGAAACAGCCCAGCCTTCTCCTCATGTGACAGTGTTCCATATCAACCTTCATGATTCATGCCAGAGCACAACTTAAACAGGCTGCGATTCAGTCCACACAGAGTTCAGTGCTTACACAACATTGCCTTGCCTGGATCCTGTAGTGCATACAAGCCCTTATTTCACCACTGCAGCAGCTTGCACAGTGTGTTAAGCAATCCTGGAATTAGTGTTGCACGATGCATTGGTATTGGTTTACCACCTTTGTGCATTCATTTGAGAAACAGGTCTTAATTTGAACCAGAGTTTTTCAAAATCTTTGCAAACACAGATCTGCACACTCAGAACTAATTTTCATTGCAAATTGTAGTGCAAACACATTTGTTTACACACACAGAACCATTTAAACAGAAAATGATGACAGACAGCTTTGCTTAATTGTTCATATGGTCCTTTGTGATTGGTGATTTGATGAACATGTCAGGTTCTACTTCATTACATCAGAGTAGCAATTGTTTTTAAAGCTTTTTGCTCTTTAAATCATCTGAGTTTGCAGAAATTACCTCCACTTGGGCATACCGGTTTATGCATTACATAGGAGTGGTTCTGTGTTTTCTGTTACAGTATCCTCACACTGTTGCCAGGAGACTCAGTGGGTTTTTGATTTTGGAAAGCCAGCGTAGACCAATCAGCTGTTTGTTTTGGCTCAGCCCCACCAATAAGCTGTGGGTTTGCGCCCTGCGTGGGCGGGCTGCTGCTGTGTTTTTATAACACCTACCCTCCTCAATTTCTCTGCAGGGGGGCGGGGGCAGGGTTGGCACTGATGGCTACCACTCTGCCAACATGCGTGCATGCATGTGCACGCATGTAACACATGTGCATGCAGACACACAAACACACACACTCTTTTTCTCGCTCTCTGTTCAAGCCTGAAACCTTACAAAACATTTTTATGTAATGCACACATAATTATTATCTAACATACTTACATGCATGCAGCCTATTATGTGTTATCGCTTTCTCAAATTGTTTTTTGGTGCTCTCCGCTCTACTTGGATTTCCTGTTATGCAATCACAGACTGACTTCCCCATGACAGTACTCAGAAGAGAGAATGGAGTAGAAAATCCTCCAAATGATGTGTACACACATTTAGAAAAACATGAATGCATTTCAACTGCCAAACCTTCATCACAGGGCATAGCAAGATGTAAACAAGCCCAATACATAGGAGGTATTGGCTGTTGTTGCAACCCTCATCCAGACCAGTCGCATTTAAGTCATTCCAGTATGATGAATTCCTTTTGTGCACGTGCCCTAAAAACATTTTCTTTTGTTCTTTCTGCGACAAAGCTTTAACCACATTACTGGTGCTTATCCTAATTGCAAAAAGCACCAACTCAGTACAATATCTGTTTTAGTGGCAGTTATCAGTCTCACATAAGACCATAATTATCTATGCTGATCAAGAGGTTCTTCACAGGTGAAAGAAACCCCTTGGGTAGTGAAATGGTATGCATCGATAAACTAAGACTAAAACACACTGGCATGAGTTCTTACAAGTGTTAATGTGACGAGACACTTCTTTGTTCAACTAAGCAAGGCATTCACTTCATTGAATGGGCAAACAGTGTTGACAGGATAATTTCACAGACTGGAGGTTTCTATTTCCATAATCCAGGTAGATATAAGCGGTCCTCATGGACCAACAGCAGCCAGTGATTCTGGTAACAGAAAAGAAAGAAAGGTACTGTTTATTGAAACAATGGTGTACTGATATATGAAGAAGTTGTCTGATTGGTTAAACAATCCCTGACCGTTGTGTGTTTTTGTTAATCTATCAGTAGGTTTTGCTGATTGTTCTCTGACCATGGCCCTCTCTTTTTGCCTGCAGGTGATCGGTCTATTAGATGTCTTCACGCCAGCAACAAGCTTAGAGGAGTTCAATGATGTGTAAGTTACATCTTTTCTCAGCCTTTATCTCTCTGCCTCACTCCTCTCTTTTTGTTTCTGCTCTTTGTCTCTCCGATTCCTGCCTGTTCCTTTTTTCAGTCTCATTCCCTGCCATACTATAGCTTTTGTTTCCCTCATTCTCTCACACAATGAAACCATTCATCTTAGTAGCTGACTGCCAGATTAACACAAAAGCATAGCTACAATAGTCACATCATAATCCTTCAGCTCATAACTTCATGTGAGTTCATCACGTGGTGAGTTTTACCAAGGTGAATGTAGGGTGAACACGTGTGCTGTGCACATTACAGCCAGTCTCCATGGTAACAGCCATTTGGCTGTCTCCGGGGGTGCAGGACGTGTGCGTGAGCACAGAATACTCAATCAGCGACCTTGAATTCTCTGCAAGCCACGGCATCACCAGTGTTTTGGACACATTGTGGAAACGTGTGAATTGACCCCCATGTGCACACACACACACACATGCACGCACACAGTGCTGAAACTGAACAACAGCTAATGACAGACAGAAAAACGGTGAAATCAAGCCTCAGTGTGCACTCGGAAGAAGCAGATGTGCATGCACGTGCTGACAAGCCAGGCCATACTGATGTCTTGTTTTTACCATGCACATGCACATGCACACATATACTTCTACAAGAAATTTCCTTTGCCAGCTGATCTGTTGGTGGCATGCTATAGACATTAGCGAATAGAGTGTTTTATGGAACTGGAAAGTAAAACAGTTCTGCTGCCAGGTTACTGTTGCTGTTGTGGATTCCCCCTCTATTCATATCAGTTGAACCAGTTTAGCTTTGTTCGCCATTGAGGGTTTCTCATGTGTATGAATTTTGCATGAGCCATTCATTTTGTTTTAATATAAGGGTAGTTAAAGAGTGCAGTATTGCTTTCAATTTATAAATGTTGTCATGGTTTTACTTGATGATCATTATAGTCAAATATTAATGAAATCAATTTAGACTGCACTTTTTAAACCAAAGTTATCTACAAACTACAAGACAGTAATGATTAAAAGCCAGTAAGAGAATCTAGGCTTGAATTAGAAACAGACATGCTCCAGCATTGTGATACAGAAAGGTTTATTATCTCCTATGTTTTTATAAAGTCAGTAATCTGATTGGTTGTCTGATTTGCAGGTACTTGGTTACCCACCTAATGGGGGCAGACCTCAACAACATCATCAAGTGTCAGAAGTTGACTGACGACCACGTCCAGTTCCTCATCTATCAGATCCTCAGGGGGTTAAAGGTCAGCTCATTTCCCACCACTCGCAGCTCAGTGAGCACACCAACATGTTTCCACAAGCAACACTCTGAATGCCTGACGCCCTGCTGCCCATCAGGATGTTTTACTAGACTGAATTTGAAAGTGGTTTGTTTGAGTAACTGAATTTTTCAACATCAGTTTATTAGGTATATGACTCAAAAATATTGTAAGCTTCATAATTTTGTGTAGCACCAGTAAAATTAACCACTGAAAACAACAATGTGGCAGCAGACAGGATTTATGCTGTCATATAACATGCTTATTTTAGTATGTTATGCTGCAGCGCACAGTATGAATAGCTGGGATTATAGTGCTGCTGTCTCTATCTGATGGTCCAAGGAAAAAGAATTCTCTTCTATTCAAAGTTTTTCCATAACCAGTGTAAGTTGAGGAGCCTGGCATTAAGCTTTTTGTTTACATCTGGATTATTTTTACTTGATTGCCCTGAATTGGAAAAGAAGATTTTTATCATGGTTTCCTTGACTCAAGTTAAATCATCAGTCTGCTCCATTTATTCTGGCTGCAGAAGCCAGTGATTGTTACCATGAATGCTTCACAGAGCGCTCTTTGTAGCACTTTCCCTTAGTTTTTGTTTCAGACATTGACAGTTCCTGTACTGAACTGATTTTTTTTCATTGTACATGATAAACCATAACCTAGATATGTATTTCATGAACCAAGCTTAAATTTTTCCTACTTATTACTGCACCATATTTTTTTGGCTGTTGTCCATTCATCTGCTGTTCTTCTTGATGTTTAAAAACTGCAGATTTAAAATTTGGTAAAAAGAAGTGGGGAACAAGGGAATAGTTAGCAGACGCTGGAGTAGTGAGGGTATCAAAGTTGCAGCCAATAAAATTACACAATTTCATCACATTTAAAATAGTGAAATGGAACTACTATAAGGAACCAAGTAAACTATTGTTTAATATAAACATAGCAAGTGTAACCAAACATTTGTGTATTATCCCCACAATCTGTTAAATTGTCTTTTTTTTTCTTGCAGTACATCCATTCTGCAGATATCATCCACAGAGTAAGTTACAAGCCTCTGCATGAATATCGCTTGAGCCTTAGAAGTCCAGTAGATGTGATTCTGTTACAGAATACATGATGTGTTTATTAATCAGACTTTTTATAAAGGAGTCAGTTACAAAGTGTTTTGAACGTCTCACTCATAATGATCAGAAGACTAAAATGATCCCACATAAGCTGTTTTAGTTAAATGCATTTTATAAACAGACACAGGAATATTTAAACCCCATGACTGATTTAAAAAAAGCTACATGTGATGTGCATAACATGATAATGTCTCCAAAATACCTCTCTATTGCTACTTTATCTCTTGACTTCAACTTCTGGTCTCTTTTCTTGCAGGACCTGAAGCCCAGCAATCTGGCAGTGAATGAAGACTGTGAGCTCAAGGTGGGAAAAAGCTGCTAGAGTCAACTTGCACACGAGGTTTCCCACATATGACTGAATTAAATGTGAAATAGATGGCGTTTACTCATTCATGTTATCTCTCTCACACTCAAATAATGCATCCTTCAGATCCTGGATTTCGGTTTGGCACGACACACAGATGATGAGATGACGGGCTACGTAGCCACCCGGTGGTACCGAGCTCCAGAGATCATGCTCAACTGGATGCACTACAACATGACAGGTATACACATACTTACATTCAATGCAATGATGTACGAGTGAAATCAAACTTGACATGACATCATACACAATTTCACAAACTTGTATTTGTACAATACATGTATAAACTACTGAAACGGCTCACTGAAAGAGCTGTAAGCAGCCACTCGATCTGCATTATGCTGTTAAATGGCTTGAGCTTGAACTCAGCCACAGAATAGGAGACAGACATGCATCATATTCTAGACTATTCACAATGCTATGTATTTGTATTTGTGTGCTTTTTTGTGTAATAGTGGATATCTGGTCGGTGGGCTGCATCATGGCTGAACTACTCACCGGACGAACGCTCTTCCCTGGCACAGACCGTATCCTTCCACCTCTGTCATTGCCACGCAGAGATGAAAACAGACCCTTAGAATCAACCCTTGTAGATCTTTAAGAACAGTGGATGAATTTTAGAAGATATTGTAGTAACTAGTGCATCAGTTGTGGGTTTACAGAATATAAATAAGGGCTGCATGATATCTGTTTTCTCTGCTGCTGGACTCTCACACCAGCTGCTGCTTTGCTTTGCTAATGCTACAGTTTTTCTAACACACACACACAAACACACACTTGTCAGCTTAATTTTTTGAGTGCTACCTTTTATGGCTTTGTATACAAACCAATTTAAGGCTTTGGTTGTGAAGAAATGTGCACTTTTAAGTGAGTGCTGAGCTTAGCACATTGCTGAATATTTACTTTGAGGGCGCATCAGCTGCATGTCATAATAGGCAAGGAAGTGTGTGTGTGTTTGTGTGTTTCCACAGGAGTCCCTTGTGGTGATTGACTCACCGCTGCCCACTGTTGTCTCTGTGCTTCTCTATAATAAAGTGCACCTTCCTGTTTCCCACTCACAAGGCCACACATACACAGCAACAGAGCAAAGCTATGTTTTAATACAAAAGAAAACCCACATGTTTATGAATACTCCGTGTAATTAGGACACACACACACACAGTAACACAACCTCAAATATAGACATTGGCATGCACTTGCCAGGTCATGGCCCTGTGAAAGATCAAAAGCAAGAGGTGGCTGTTGCATAATATGTTTGTGTCTCCTGCTTTAAGTTACCAATCACACCATCTACTCCTTTACCACATGCTCTCTCTCTCTCTCTCGCTCTCTCTCTCTCTCTCTCTCTCTCTCTCTCTCTCTCTCTCTCTCTCTCTCTCTCTCTCTCTCTCTCTCTCTCTCTCTATGTGTGCGCGCGCCCCATCTCACTATGTGCACATTACTCAGAGAGGTGCCAGAGCTACCCTCCCACAAACATTACTTGACTATACACCTCTTTCTTTTTCTTTCTAGTCTGTTCCACTTTCAGAAAACTGCCATCCCACTGAAAACAAACCTGAAATAATACTACAGTTACTAGAGAACACTTTTTTTTAACCTTTCATCTTGTGATCATCCTAACTGCTCATAACTTCTGCTTTCTCAACACTGTGTGACTACAGTAAACACTGTGTGTCTGCTGCTATTTAAAAATGCAGTGGATGCTGGAGATGAGATGGAGAAAGTAAGAGCTTTGTCTGCTGTGTGCTTCCCTTTCCATGGGATAACATGTCATGTTAATTATGGCATATGGAGTTACCAACTTTTAGGTTGCCATCACTTGGTGCAGTCTAAACAAGCACACCAGTATCAGTTTAAAAGAAAGAAAGAAAGATGCACCGAGCATCCTCAAGTCTTTCAGCCTGTCTGTGAGCTGCACACAAATACTCTGAAATGCTGTTTAGCTTACTGTTGGCCTACATTTCTGCTCTCTTGCTTGACTTTTGCCATTATTACAGGCATCATGGTGCATTGAATACATAGTCAATTAACATAGCATGACGTAATCTGATGGAAACGCCAATGCTTTTGTCTATGCTTTATTTAACAGCAGCACAGACAATGTAGCCCTATTAAACTATTCAGCCCTATTCAGCATTTATGAGCCTACTTTGGAATCACGAATTCTAGTTGTTGCTATGTTGTAATTATTGAATATCAGTTTGCATTGCACTTTAGTGCACAGTAGAGATAATCAAGTCTACTTCTGACTCAATACTGTGGTTCACATTTTTAACTTTTGAAGGAATAAAAGAGGACGCCCAGGCACATATTAAAGCTTTAAATGTTAATCAGTCTCTCACTCCTCTCTCCTTACCAAAAGCCTCCATCACTCCTGTTTTCCTTTATGTGAGAGTGGTAGACATTGATCAGTTGAAGCTTATAATGACGCTCGTCGGAACCCCAGGGCCCGAGCTCTTGATGAAAATCTCTTCAGAGTCTGTGAGTGTCAAGCTATCTTTGGGATGCTTTTGTGTCGCTATGGCAAGAGTTCTTAAATCTTTTCCTACGACTTTGTACTACCACTGCTACTTCTGCGCTGTACCTGTTTTGCGGTGACGATGCGAATCACCTTAACAGCTCTGTGTGCACTTCAGCATGAGGCTTGGATTTCCACTTCTATCTAACATGTTTGGTGTAGTCCACCAGTGTTTTCATCAGACAGACTGTGAGATCTCCAGTTGTTGTTCGCGTCTGGATGTCTCAGTTTATGCGTGAATGCTTCGTTGCAGGTTATAGGGTTGCTTTGTATCTGGCTTAGTAACTTTTAACCTTTTCAAAGTCTCCTTCCTTCTTATGTCCTTCTCATCTTCACCCTGCCATTTACTCCCCGTCCTTCGCCCCAACCTGACCCCCCACAAAACTCCCCCGACACAAACCCAACCACCCTGACCACCCATAATGTTTGATACTCTGACCTCCTTGTTACGATGCCCCTTGACTCGGAAGCTGTAG
>OMLF01012043.1:0-11915 GCA_900302615.1 Holocentrus rufus
GGCTTGTCAAAGACAGGGAAATGCTTTCACGTTAAGTGGCGGTTTGCATCTCACAGCTGGTGCGGAGGCGGGCCTGCATGCTCCCACAGAGGGAGAAGGGGAGACTGGTGTTGGAACGTCACAACTGCGAGGTTAAGCAGTGCTTTGGTTCCACTCGGAGGAACATCGTAGGGAGGGGGAAATTCATGAACAGTAGAATTTCACTTTTTTGCTTCCTCAATTTTGCTCTCCTATTCAAAACTGCAGGTATTTTGTTTTATTTTTGTTTTCCAGTATGCCTCGTTCAAACAAAACAACACTGCATGCAGGGTGCACTGTCTCAGATCTCTCACTTTTTTTTTTTTTTTTTTTTTTCTTCCGCCCGTGGCATTGCATTTCTCAGTAGACAAGTTCAAAGGCATGGTGTGAAAAACGACATCAAGCCCGGGTGATGTAATTTGTGGGCGTGGTGAGAAAGTTTAGCACCACCCAGCTCCGCGAGGACGGGGCAGTGTGCTGTGATGTGCCGGGATGCCACGGAGGAGATCAGAGAGGAGCTTATCAAAGCACATCAGTGGAGGGGAGTAGGACAGTAAGGTCATCATTTAGAGGATCTTCAAAGCCCAACTCCTCTCCTCCTCAGGTTTGACTCACTCTGATAGCTAGCCATAATGAGCTTAGTTATAGCCGATCCTTGCTCTTTGTGAAAATAAGCCCGGGCAACCCACTTCTAGAGCTGTTATTCTTGACACTTTGCTGTGTTTAATTGTTCCTCCTCAGACTGCGTTAATTTGTAAAACACTGCCAACATTAGCTGTAGATAGCAACCAGAGCAATTTAGATTAACATCTGTTTTCCTGAGGCATAACAATGTGCTGTGTATGAGTGATGCTTTATTTGTTTATGGAGGGGAATAACATTTTTTGGTGACTAAAAGACTGGGTGCTACTCCCACAGAGCAAGGGCAGCTTATGTTTGGAGCAATTAGGCGGTGTGCATTTGTGTGTGTACGAAAAGCCGGGCACTGCGGTCCAGCCATGTGTGCGTGCGAGAGTAAATGGGAGTGCCATGGCAGTGAGCGTGGGTGAGTGCACGGTCACTGTGTGCATAAGAGAAGAGGAGTGTTTCCAGCGCTGTGTGTGTGTGTGGAGCAGAGGCAGCGTGTGAGTGCTTGGGGAGGGCCGTATGAGGTGCGGTGAGGGAGGTATGGATATTAATCACCAGGAGGAGCATGGTTCTGTGGCGCCGGGCGGAGATGGATGGGGTGTGAGTGCAGTGATGTCACCCTGACAAATGGACCGGCCATGTTGGCTGAGACTCGCACATCGCCTCTCATTTCAATTAGTTCCTCACACTACACCCCACCTAACCCACAATCTGCAGGTTATACACACACACACAAACACACACATACAAAAACATACAGTTCAGCCACAAACACACCCCCTCCGGTGCCCTAACCCATGACTGAGCCCTCTAACAAGATGCACTGATCTGTAAGAACACAGCGCGGCTCCTTCAATTAATCTACCTCAATTATAACAGCACTTTTGCTTTCCATCCCGGCAGCCAGTCACTCATTACCATTCATAATATCAAACACACTGACTAGGTCTACAGCCAGCACACCAGCCAGTGGGAGCTGGCAATGACTCCGGGTCTGTTTACGAACTAAAAGCTGGGCGCTGCCTGCGTGTTTTCCCACAATATCAATTTGATGAAGTGCCGGAACGATGGCAATGTCACCATTTGGGCATTGGTTATAGCATGCATTTACTCTCTGAAGTGGAAAAAAAAAAAAAAAAAAAAAAGGTACAAGATCAGGACTGGCCACCACAGTGAGCTGCAGAGAGCTGCAGTTCTGACAAACTGAGTTCAGGTTTAAAAGGTCTAACCTTCTCACTAGCTGTTTATAGCCCTGTTCTCAAAAGCCTGACATCGCTAACGAAAGGAGTCAAGCCTGATTTCAAAGTGTCTGTCACCTATAAGAAAAGTGTTAAGCCTCGTTTTCAAAGGGCTGACACCGCTAACTGCATGTAGTAGACCGAGTTTGAAACTCCTGTCTGTCTGGAGTGAACTTTGCCCTTGGGGGAAGATCACTCGACTGTGGACCGAGCTCCACTGAAGTGCGGTCTCGATCTCCCCATTTCTTCCCCTGTCCCTTCCCGTTCTCATTTTCTCCTCACTCTTTCCCTTTCCACCTTTATCTCCTTTCCTCTCTCTCCCTCCCTCTCTCTCTGTCTATCCACCATGATCCTCCTCTTCCTCACACCAGACGGATGGTGAAAGAGGATCTCGTTGGCGTAAGATGGGCCAGGGCTGGCCGGATGAGGCTGAATTGCCCTATGCAGAGCACAGTGGAGCACTAAGTTGAGGATTTAAGCAGAGCCTCCCGAGGCTTCAGCGCCAGCTTAACACCAGCGGTCGGTATCTCTTCATCTGCCTGTGTAAGGGACAGGAGGTTAATACCAACCCTATGCAGAGGGGTGAGACGAGGAGAGACTTCTTTGTGTCCGTGCATTAATTAGACGCACTCCATAGCAGAATTTGTCACATTTGAGGACAAGACTTTAAAGGTTCGCCAAAATCTGAGGTTGGAGAAAAACAATAAAGCATTACACCGAATTATAAAGCAGCTTTTGTTAACTGAGCTCTATGATTGCAAATGTGTTATGTATGAGACGATTAATAGTCATCTTTTGATTGCAACAGCCCTTTTGTGAATTGCAATGAAAATGTGACGCTTTGTTTCGATACTATCTAAAAATGATATCAAACATGATTTCTAAACCCTCTCTAAAGAAACTAATTGAAAAAAAAAACTACATGGGCATTTGAATGCGAGTCCCTGGGTCTGCGGTTGGCTAATAATGCTGACTGGCACCTAACGTATTTAATATATCGATATTGGCAGTTAGGTGTCTTCCCCGTTTGCAGGTAGAAAACCACGAGGTTTGTACATATGCAGAATTTATTACCTTGTACCTCATGAGAGTGCTTGGCTTGCTTGGCTTCACAGATTCTTTTGTTGATGAAACATGCCTGTTCTCTCACCCTGAGAACAGGGGGAAATGAAAAATGGATGAAAAGCTTTTGAAATAGTGTGTTTGATTACCATAACACTTCTACAATACCGGGATTGTGCCTGTCATGTATTGTTGCATGTAACAAGAAGGGCATGCTCTACACAAAAGTCACTTGTACCCATGTCCTACAAAGGATGAAAATATTTGCTTTATTTTCCTCCCTTTCGATTGATGTTGAAGTCCTATTTCCACCAAGGGTCTCCATGTTCCAACAGCCCAAGTGATTCCTTTTTCATTTCACTTTGCCGTTCCTCCTTTTAATCTACCAACACTAAAGAACTGGGTTCCAGCAACAAAAAAAAAAGGTTGGATCTCGCTTTCTGTTTCATCTCAGCCTCCTACAATCCCCACGGACGTCTCTCTGTGCTCGTCTGCACTGCCTGGCGATGGGAGATTGTGCCAGGGCTCTGTTTGTTTGGCTTTCTTCCCCCTCCTCATCGCGCTGAAATCTGCCTGACAGTTCGGCAGCATGGCTCAGGCCCCACAGGAGCTGCCGTCAGATAAAATGTCACCGTGGCTTTGTTCCACACGCCCTATAGGCTGGCCAGACGCACTGTACACCTGAGAGCCCAAAGGCCAAACCACAGAGAGAGAGTGGAAGGAGGGCGTAAAGACAGAACGGAATAGCGGTCTTGTGAATTTTGCCGCCTTTGCCTTAGCCGCATTTTGTTCACAGCCTCCATTTTATCTTCATTGACGAAGTCAGCTTTGATTCGAGATTAGATTAGACCAGAGGTTTTAACCTTAGAGCTACCTGATTAAACCCCAAATAAATCACCGGTATGGTTCAACAGCACTGCTAATTCAGCACTACCTGATATTGTGGCGGGACGTGATTGGACGAGAGCCCGCCGTCCTCATGACTGCTTAGCGTAACAGCTTTTGAGACTCAAACTCATGACATCCACAGTCAAACGTGATCCACTTTTCTTTCAACGGCGGTAGCACCAGACCCAGCTCCTGTCTCCGAGCCTCAGATAACTCTTCTCACTGTTTCCCTAACAAGGCTGGAGCGAACAGACGACTGGTCCTCTCACTGCCAAGCACTAGGGCGGTTGCCACTGTCATCTCCTGTTAACTCAGCCTCCCCCGGTACACGTTTCAGAGAACAAAAACGCACTCATCCCAGAGGAGCTCATCCACGCTCCTTCACCCACCCCGACTCGCCTTTCCCCCCAATAAATTAATAAAAGAAGGAGCAGCTCTCGCAGGTAATTTGATTAAATACGACATCCCTGCTTTAAAGTGCGTGCTGACAAAGCAAAAATAAGACGGGACGTTGTCGGAAGAAATTGTCACTGTACTCATACATGACCCCCGCCCCAGCAGCTCCTCTCTCCTCCTTCTCTATCAGCCAGGCATCACCACACACTCCATTTTCCAAGGGCATCTCTCAATGTTATTAGATGAAAAATGCTATATGCTCCAGATTACTGAGCTTGTCAGTCACCTAATTTGATGCAATCCCCACCAGATCTCTTCCCTTAATTGAGTTTCTTGCTTCTTTTTTTTTCATGGCAGACGTTTATGAGTTCATGTGTTTGAACTGTGGTTGCAAGCAGCATAAGCCTGCGGGCTTATCTGGGGCACACGCTCATACTTCTCAAAACAGGCATAATGTAAACAAATACATGAGCTTGGATATTTTTTATACACCGAGGACCCAGAAGAGTGTAACCAATTTTTGCAAACTGTGCTGAGGGACCTCTGCATTTAAATAAAAAAAAAAAGCTTAACATATGACTCAAACACAAAACTCTTTATATTCTAGTTGACATCATTAATACGTGATTGCAAAATTATTACCAATGCAATGCGGGAAACTGAATCGCTTTATAATAAATTACTGCATTAGATATATTACTGGGGTTGACTGGTATCAGTCATAGGGAAAGATATATTTCCAAGTGATTCAAAGGAAGATTCAAGATTCAATTTTTCCCTTGATGACCTCCACTTTTCATCTCTTTCTGTATATATGTCATCTCTCCTGCCTTCGCTCTTCGCCTCGGGCTTGACAGGGCTGACCAGAGTTAGAAAGGATGTATCGGACTATGACGTATGAATGGAATGACAAGCCGTCTCAGTCAGAGGGGAAACCACTCATTATACAGATTGCTTTGGGGTGTTTCTGGGTAGTCAAGGCCAATGTCACCTCACTTCAGTCTGGCCCAGGCTTGAATGGGTGTCACTGCCCATCTCAAGGCCAATTCGCTATCTCTAAGCTGACACATTTTTTTGCTAACTCTGTGCTCTCCAGAGTCAGCCCGCCTAGAGGTTACAAGGGTGGATTACTGACCCAACAATAGCAATAGAAAGAGAAAAACAGACACTTTTCTAATGGAAAGAGAGATTCTGAATCTTATTAGCAGGGCATCTTGTTTCAGTCAAGGCTCCAAACCCGTGAGCCCTCTGGCCCTATGATAGCATCAGTAGCGGCTAACAGCTTGCAGGTGCAGAACAGAAAGAAAGCCAATTGCGTTGATTGAATCATCCCCGGCTCTACCACCTTGCCACCATCCTTTCACTTGAGTGTCCACTAACCGTCTGTGCCATGTCTAATACTCCGTAATGTCTATTAATGCTCTCTGTGGTGCTATTAAGCCATATGCTGATGACAATTCTTTTCTCTTGTCTTTGACAGGATAACTACATGACAGCTCACTGCAGCAGCTCCCACATTGCAAAACAGCTGGATAACTGCTGCTCTTCTCCCTGGCCAGGGATAAGTGGACCAGACTGTGTGTTGCGGCTCGCTGTTAGTAACATCACAACCCGTGGCTGTGAATCTTACAGCCCCGCTACCTGTAGCAGTCAGTTTCCAATGAGTTCTGAGTGCCATGCCGAGCTCCTGTGTAGAGTCTTATCTCCTAGCCTGAGAATCCATAGCTCCGTCTCCCAGAGTGGCACAGAGGAGAGCCTTGAGTGGCAGGCTCCTGCTCTAATTAAACCAGGAACGGCATTAGTCCCGCTTGTGAACAGTTTTTATAATTACCCGTGCAATTAATTCATTATTTAACCTAACGAGGCTGCTCACTGGCCAAACATACATTAGCGCCATGGATTTGAGGTCTAATTTAGAGAAATGCCATGAAGATATTAGATACCTGAGGTTTTTGGTCCAGCCACCTGTAAACCTATTGGATGATGAGGGATCAGCAGTAATGACTTAATATTTGGTCTTATTACCTTAAAAGTGTCGGCCGCTGATGTAGGCGAACACAGAAAAACACTTTTACTGCAATGTCTATTCGGCTCAAATGAAATGTAAGTATGACCTTTCTAAGCTTCTTAATTCAGCTAAATTGGCTCCAGAGGAAGCTAATTTGGACTTTTATAACATGGAAGGAAATGGGCATTAGAGCAGTGGTGCCACTGGCAAATGATGTAGGACCCTGATTTGTTCGCAAAAGAAAAATTATGTTAGTTTTGTATCTCAAGTGGACAGTACAAATTCTTCCCTTTTCCCCCAGTTTTCTTAAAAACTGAAATAATTTCCCTCTAAACTATTCATTCTCACCCAATTGCTGGCATTACCATTACAATTTTGACCACAGTGGTATTGTTAGCAAATGTAAATGTGTGTTTGCATTAAAATGCAAATGCAGCCAGCAAAAGCGTGCACTCAGCATTTTATAATCCTGCATGAAAAATGTTATCTAAGGAAGAGCATGCATTTAGATGCCAAAACTAGGATACCAAATCTTACTGGGTTGCACTAAGAACCCAGCCTCGTCTAGCTGTGGAGATAATTGATACACAATTCATGTTCAAAATGATGGGGGTGGATGATCAAGTTAGACTGGGGTGATACAACGCTCTAAAATTATTGAGTCAGAAGATAATCTGTTTTGATGCAGCTCTTATACCACTTACGATAATTCATACTGTACCATATTTTTATTCATACCTAACAGCTGGATCCACTCATCGTCGGCACACCTAAAGTCATCCTGCCTATGCCCTTTCATGTTTCATGTAGATAAATTTAAAGGTGAAAAAGGGACTTATTCCTCTAAAAGAGACACATTTACTGTCTTCCCTCCTGCAATATATCCACCCTCGTTCATGTAGCATGAAGCTGGTAGAGCACAGAATTAGGCAGGACGATGAAATACCTGGTCTTACACATCATCGTCCTTGATATATGGAGCCATATACATGGAGGGAATCTGAATGCAGGTAGGATGGCCTGACGCATTCATCAGCCCAACTAATATGATCTGTGTCATTGAATTTCTGCCACTCAGGAATCCATGTCCATTCTGATCCCCGTCAAGCGTTGTTAACTTGTTTACTGCTATATTAACCACCTGATAGGCTGCCTCGGAGAGAGGTATATAACCCGTGGCAATTTAGTTCCAATGAAGCAATAGGCACGTGGCAGTCTTGCAGGAACAACAGATTAAATTACATATGTGTTCAAGTTGTACAGTCTATGCACCCTGTATGTTTGATTTCATCAAATATTTATGGAATACAAAGGTTTATTCTCACGGATATGTTACTTACAGGGGCGCATGCTGTACTGTGAATATGTGAAATGCTGGCACTGTTTACATTAGACTTGGCTTACTTGTAGCTGGGTTATTGCTCATGCATTTGGCTCCTCTATTGTTGCTGTTATGTTTGCAGCACAGCTTGCTGTTGACTTAAGGACTACTGAGTTTGGGAGAGCAAGATAAGAATATACAGTAGACGTGAAAGCCTGAAAATCTATGGCAGTGTTGTAAGTGCAAATCAATTCAAACAAAGCAGCATGCACAGTCTCTTGCATGGAGATATCGCTTCGTGGAGCGCTTTCGATCAAATAAAAAGCCGGAGAGAAGACTCCTCTCCCTTCACTGCGAGGAAACAGAATAGTATAACAAGACTTGTAACTGTGCTCCAGTGACCCAGAAACACATCTTTCTAATTGTTCTAGCTGGCCTCTGGGGCCTCGTTCACAATGCTATGACCTCTTTACAAACAGAGCGCAGAGCATGGCCCATCTGGACCCAAAGGAGAGCCCGACAGAGTTATGTTCCCCCCAGGCGTGTCGGGCTCTCCCGTGAGCAGATGACTCCGAACATCACCTTTCTGTCTCTCGGTCATCACCGGAGTTTTATTTTACGTGGCTGAGGAGACACGCAGGCTCACTCTCTCACACACACACACAGCAAACATGCATACACACAAACATAGACACACACCGAAGTCAAATACCCTCAGACAGTTGTATTTGTACCGCCGCCCCCCCTTATCCCTCTGAGAGTGCAATGGAGATCAAACCAAGGCGAGATGGACTGCGTATGCTGTTTCAACCTTTCTCCTCCCTGGCCAATCTAATAACATCAGGCCGCTGTGATGCAGCAAGGTCAGCCCCGGTCCAAGGTCACTCTCCGCTGGGTCGGCGGCTGAGGATGTGCGGGCGAGAGGAGGGGAGGCGAACAGTAAGCACAGGGCCAGGTGGATGAGATCTGATCCCAGATCCGCCGGCTCCTTCGATTACGGCGCAATGCATTTACAATTGAGAGTGATAAGGTCTGTGTCATTTACCATGTTGCAAGTGTGCTGCTCATAATTGGTGACTCTGGAGAAAGAGGCAGCTCTTTGGCTCATGTAGCAAGCGGCTGGGTGGTGCTTGTGATGAGATCCGTGCTTATGTTGACAAAATAAAAGCCACCTAAAGAGTTGGGAGATGAAGAATTACCTACTTATCAACTCTGATCTTATCAGAGGACAAGTATGATTTGAAAACAGAGGCACAACTTCTTCTGCAGCGCTATTTGAGCCCATGAAACAATAATCTCTACACTTGGGGAAATATTATCCACTAGAGTCCTCTCTATCTGTTTTCTGGGGGACATGTCAGGGGCTAATTGTTAAGAATTGAGTTATTGAGCTGTATGCCCTTCCCCAGCCCCTGAAGGACTTGCACCAATACAAATAGCTTCCAAACACTATTGGAATTCCACTGGAGTGCCCCTGACTTACCCCAGCCATAATATTGTTCTAATAATTGGAGCTCACAGGCCATCAAATATCATGCCGGTTTGTTCAATTGATTCAGACAGGGTAACGGAAGAAAAAAACATGCATTTGCAATTTTCCCATTTGTAATCCGAATGGCATTCCTCTGCTCTATTTTTAATGATGGAAAATTCCGCGAGGCGAAAGCATTTTGTAATTTGTCCTCTGGCTAACTTTTATGTAATGTGCTATGCAGGGCTGTTAGGGCTTTGACAGCACTACAAACAAGTACACATATAAACTGTATGCACAACTAAACTGTATCGTTTAGCTCCCAGTGTAAAGTTGATATTTCATTTCCATTACAAATGGAAACGCCTCGGTGATAGCTGCATTTTCATACGCCTAAACATGAAACACTGCAGCTGACTGCATAATACAGCCAGGGTGCTATAATTTGATAGGATTTCTTTCAGTGATGTTTTGCACAAATTGAATAGTTGACAGGGTAGGAGCACGGTGTCAACAGCTTGGTTGCCATATTCTGCAGCCGGCGCCGCAGCACTGAAAAGATGAGAGCTATATCACAGTCCATCAGGAAAGGCAGAGGATTACTTTTTGTGGGAGACTGCTGACTTGGCACGCGGTAGAATGAGGCTGAGTGAAGGCAAGTGGCAGCGCCGGCTGATAATGAAAATAGTTGTGATAAAGATGTAATGAATGTGAGATGGGGGTAAAAAACATTCAAGAAAAATCTCGGGGAAGGTATGGGGACGCGGATCGACTCCGTCTGATTACACACAGGGCAGCGGCTCTTTAAAATACGTCGCCGCTGAGTCCTTTTATATGCATGGCGCTTATCACCTTCTCACAGGGCAAAGGCAACAATATAGCCTATCAAACAGTTGTCGTTCCTGGGTGTTTGAACATGTTTTGAAGTATTTCAAATGTAAACTCAATTTAATTAAAAAAGGCTGCTGATTAACAGCACTGTGGATGAAGCAGAGTGCCCCAAGAATATGAATAGTTCCAAGGCCACAGTGTGTATGTCCGTTGTCCAGCTAAAAAAGAAAAAAAATCTAATCTAGCTCTATAAGAGAAACCATTATTATAAAAATGAGATATCAGAGAATCTCTAAGAATACTACATATAAATGCTAGAATATTTGCATGCAGTTTGTGGTTGGTGATGTTTTTTGGCCAGATCTCAAGGATTCTGCACTTTTGTATACTTTATATTGCACTGTAATAATTTTGTGCTCAAGGGTGTGCATGTGGGTGTGTGTGGGTGCAAACGGGAGTAGCTGCGTAAATCTTTGGCTTAACAGAGATTCAATTCAATTTCCAATTTACCAGTTGGTGATTCAATTTTGGGACATTTTTATTCTTTTTTGGGAACAATTCAATTTGATTCAAGTTTGTAAATCACGTTTCCAGTCAATGACTGGATTCAGTACTTTTAGAGATAATTTTCTAACATTAAATGAACAGGGGCAATAAAGCAAGACTATCCTTTTTCTTCTGCAGCGTGAAAAAAACAGACAGCAGAATTAAAACATTAAAAAAAAACGAAATGCATAGTATTCTATTATATCACCATAACATAAAGTCTATTTTAATTAAAAATCATGACTGATTCAATTCACAGCATTTTATATTGATTCACAATGAAGTCAGAGTGATTCATTATATTTTGTTTAACAGTTTGATGCAGCTAAATTGGGAGAATTTATAATCAATACATACAATGAATTATAATGCAATGAATGAATGCTCATACCCCTAGTAAGGAAAGGTGTGTGTGAGTGCCCATGCACGTGTGTGAATAGATGTAAGTGAGCATATTTGTTTTTGGCTGTGTGTGTTCATGTATGAAAGAGGCGGGCTAGTGTAACAGCTGAGGAGCCACATCATGTACTGCATCCTCATGTTTTCACCTGTATTCTCAGACCAAAAATGCACAGATATATTTTGGTCAGTCTGCCTCGACTGAGTGATGAAGCTGCTGAAAATAATGAGCATAAATGTGGAGGCTAACTAGTTCTGCATCCCCCCTCCGTGCTCTCCGGTATATACCCAAAGGGAAGTGTGAATAATAAAGACTTCAAATGACAAGCACACAGCAGGGTTAATGGGAAAGGTCAACTTGCCAGCATGCGGCCGGTGAGTGTAAAGGACAAGTGGCATGGGGTCAGCAGTCACATGGGCTCCTAGCCAATATATGGGAGCAGGACCCTCAATTCCTCAGCACCAGACGGGAGCTGCCATTCTATATGACTCCTAGAATTGCCTGCCATGTGCTGCACAGCGGTCTGATCCTTTTATTAGCCTGCTGCGTTAGGTTAGCGATGACAGAAACTAATACAGGTTGATATGAACACAGCGATGCTCATATCTGTGTAAACAAACGCGAGCGGATGAGACCTGCGAATATGAAGGGAGAAATCTTACAGTGCGGCATGCTAGCGAGGCGGCGGATTCGCAGTAATACACTTTAAAAGTACAAGGGAAGCAGGATATTCAAGTGCAGTGACTGCTATTGCAAATAACGCAGAGAGAAGGAGACGGAGCTCCAGAGGCCCGACACTGGTTTGACAGGCAGCTCCACGGAGAGAATGTCAGCCAACACCTGAAGCCACGCGGCTCCGGCAAGACATTCAGGATATATCAACACATTTGCCGCTGCTATTATTCATGAGAGACTGGCGTTCGGCAACACCTGACGCTCACATCAGTACCGCATGATATTTACAACAATCCCTTGAACTTCTTCTGCCTGCAAGGAACAAAGCTGTTTGTGTTCTACCGGCTAATCTCAATTAAGCCCTGCTGTTGATTAGGTACCTCATGCACATTTGTCAACAAATGGTACAGAATGGACACCGTAAAAAAAAAAGC
>OMLF01012046.1:0-10309 GCA_900302615.1 Holocentrus rufus
AAAGTGCTTGTTTACTCCCCTGTTAGTCAGTCTGTGTGTCTGTCTGCCAGCAGGAAATCCCAAAAATGTATCAGCTGACTTCCATGAAATGTGGTGGACACAAAGGCCATAGGCCAAGGAACAATTGATGAAGTTAAGATCCGGATCTGGGACTTACATGATTAATTGATTATCATTTTTTAGCTATAACTATGAAAATAACAGAGACTTGAATCCAAATGCAAAGGGTCAATGTAACTTAAAATGTACATGATAGGAAGGATGTGTTCGGGTGCGACGGCAACTTGGAGGATTTTTGAGCGCTGGTTTGTGGTCTGAATGATTTATGTTTGTGCATGTGCGTCTGTGTGTATTACACTCATCTTGAGAGCTGTGGTCACACACTCCTACACGCACTCCTTCACTTAAATCCAATGACAGCTCATGTGGGAAATATTAATTCGCCCTCTTGTTTAATTGCATTAATTGCTTCTTACGGCTGTTCTTTTCTTTCTGTTCTGCGTGCCTCTCCTGTTGGACCTGACAGCCCGTCTGACGGCTGGGACAGAGGCGCCTGCTGCCATTAAAAACACACACACACACTGCTTGTAATTGCACGCAACTCAAGCTGGCACACACACACACACACACACACACACGCTGCGGGATAGAGAGCCTCTGCTAACCGAGCCTTTGAACTGCAGCCAAAGCTACATGTACGCTGATTGTTGTGTGTGTTTGCCAAGCAGTAAAACGTCGGCCCTGCTGATACTTTATACTCTTTGTGTGTCTTCCTGAGGAGTTTTATAGGCTAAAGAACAGACTTAGAGACAGAGATATAAAAGCAGAGCCGTTACAATGGTGCTTGTTGTCCCACATTGTATCTCCATGTAAACACGTAGCTGCTATAATTAGTGAAACAAGACTGACAGCAGCTCGGGTCATGCAAGGAAACCCTCGTGTTTTTGTACAAGTGGGTGCCAGTATTTTTTTCCCCATGGGTGTGGGTGGTCCAAATGCATAAAAACAGGTGTCCCACTGTAGCTTTGAAGTTAACTTCCATGACTTTTCCATGACTTTCCATGACTAAGTCAGAGAGCTTTCAAGACTTAATAATGCTCGTCCCTCCTGGCTTATTGTTTTTTATTTTATTTTTGCAGCATACCAAACTATGGGAAACCCACATGGGCCTACAAGACACCATTATAAACCAAGCAATAAAAAAAAAATCTTAAACATATACATGTAGCATGTAAAACATATTCAAATGAAATTCCACTCAGTAGAGTTCAGACCTCTGACAAGCTGGATGTTACGGTCCTGTTTGTGCTAAGCCACACCCCAATTTCATTATTTGGTTGTAATAGTATAAACTTATAACCACTATGGAAAAGACTGCAGAGCTAGATTATGATTAAGTTACTGGCTTTCGTAAATCTGTCAGTTGAATGTTAGTTAAATGTCAGTTGCCTTCACTCCACTTCTACTGCTACCCCTGAGGTCGGCTGAAACATAAACACTGACAAGAAAGCACGCAGTAGAGTGCAGACCTCCGCCAAGGTCACAGCCAGAGGTCATGGCCCTGTTCGTGCTAAGCCCCGCCCCCTTTCAGCAACACTGTTGAGGACATGCCCCTTTTTTCCTATGAGCATGGAAAGTTGGTCAGTGCCGCCTTGATCCATGACCAACGTCCTCGCCAGGTTGGTGATGTTATATAGATGGAAACCACAGCCCTGTCTGCGTTAAAGCCTACTGCCGCGCCTCCTTGAGGCCTGATTGGAAAGAAAAGTTCATCATTTCTTCACTGGCCAATGACCAACCTGCACACTGAGTTCTGTGTAGTTTTTGTGAGGAGAACCAAATCTAGAGGTAATTCTAGATTTGGAGTGGATCTGGTGCTAGTTCCTGTTTGGTTTTATTTGGGCTATGTGGGCTTGTTTCTTGTGTGCATCAAACACACCCACACACACACACACACCCACACACACACACATGCACGCATGCACACTGAAAATACAGTGACTCTGAATGACGTACACTTAGAGGTGAATCCAGGTAAAACCCATTATCCCTAGTTGATTTGCATTACCACAGGCTACTGCTCGTCTCCACCATGGTCGTATGGTCTTGTTTACCATAATTACATTAATTATGACAACTAATTTAACAGTTAAAATTATTTTTTAAAAACGGTACACATTGCACCTTCAACTCGATGCTTTGGCAACACTGCTCTCTAATTGCTCAGCTAATATTGCATGATGATAATGGTGCGTGTAATTAAACTGAATGGACGGATGGAAAGGGGGCGGATGAGATGAGAGATGCCGAGACACAGACCTTCCACCCTGCACGCTCGGTGTTGAAAGTCTGACTTAATTGCTAGCCATAGTGCGGAGGAATGTGGTGGAGGGAGACGACACTTACAGTAAGTCGGTGTGTGTCAGCAGACCAATCACTCACACATACAGCGTTCACCCGGAGCTACTGTGGCTCGTCTTTGTCTTGATGTAAACCCCTGATACAAACAACATCATTTTAAGGTCAGTTCATGACTGAACATATCCAGTGAGACGCCACAGTTGAATAAGGCAGAAAAAAACAAATTCCTCTCATGCTATCAGGTTGAATATGGACACAAACACAAACATGTTTTGTCACCTCTTTTATTCATTTGGTTATTAACACCTTCAGATCACGTGACATTTCAAGCCTTTGTTTCTCAGTTAATAAATCAGTTTGTGTTTTCCTGTTACATAAGGTTTGATGAAAAAATACTTAGTCATTTAAAGAGGGATTTGTAAAAAATTCGGGATTTTTTTGATAAATTGAAAAAAAAAGAACTTTATATGGTTTATCAGATTACTTATTATTATTATTGTTATTATTATTATCATAATTATTATTAGGGATTAAAAAATTTTGTGCTTTGTGTGTTTACACTGCTGGTGTAAAGACATATAAATTGACTAGTTACAGTCATTTTTGATGATTGTTTTGGATATTGTATGAAACCACAGAAGAAAAATTGGGTAATATGTCAAAATTGACTGATCAAGACACTTTCACCTGTGCTGCCTTAAACAATCACTGTCCCTGGGGGTCTGAATGATGATATCCTTACAGTTTGGACTTTTGATTAACTGCTACACACTCACAGCTATCGGTGATATCGGCTTCATCAGTCACACACACTCAGCTCGCTGGCTGGAGACAATGGGTGGAAAGTAGCCAGGTCTGGAGACAGTCCAGAGGGGGATTTTAAAACCTCATTTTCCTGAATTTGAGATCATTTGCAACAGATCTGGCATGTTAAAACAGCAAGGGCTTGTATGGATGCCATCTAAATACAATTACTGGAGGAGAGCTCTCTGGACCGGATGCATGGAAGAGAAAAAGCACAGACCCTGCACACAGACGTTGTTATGCACTGTACATTTTTTATTGCACTGGACTGTATGCAGGCATTTGTGTGTGTGAGTGAGTGTGTGTTTCTATCTGTGTATCCAGCGTCCCTGTAGAGCTCAGACCCGCACATATGAAACACATGGTAGCATCGCTGTCCAAATGAAGCCTTTCCTCACCATAACAAGCTCAGAGCAGGAAAATAAATATTGCAAGACAATAGTTTAGAAAGGAATCCGTCCAACTGAACAACACCTAAGGACAAAAAGATCTTCTGGGATCTGATAGTGACAGATAAAACAAATACCTGCTGAGTGTTTTTTAGTCTGGGAGGTTGGTACTACATTGGTATTTAAAGGAACCGTTCACCCAAAATAGAAAAAAAAAAAAAGGGATTTTCCCACTCACTCCTAATTTAGTTTATCCAAGCAGAGAGTTTGTGTGTGATTCGGTTTCCAATCTGCCACGATCCACCACACCAGTTCATCATTGGGAGCAAAGGTGCAGCTGGCCAGTGTTCTTTGACAGGAAATAGTTCCCAACGAAACTCTTCGGCCACAACGGCTGTGGATTATGAAAAGTATTTATGTCATTGTTTTCAGAAATACCTGTTTTTTATGGTTTTAGCGCCACAAAAGAAAACCCATCCAGCCCCACTGTGTTGGGGTGATGGCAGACACAGCTCACTGTTTCATTTAATCGGAAACTGTTTCCCACTGAAGAATACGAGCAAACTGTATCTGTCCACACTCCAAAAAGTACAAGTTTGGTATGAGAGTTCTCAGCAGACTGGACACTTCACCAAATCGCAGAGACACTATCTGGATGAACAGACTGCACTGAGGGAAAATATCTTTTTATAATTTTCTATTTTGGATGAATGTTCCTTTAACCAAATGACTAGCACTGATAGCTTTTCTTATTGAAACCAATGGGTAACACCAGCCATAAGTTAACTTAAAGTACTGATTTCCCATGTTGTGACAAGTCCTTGGTGAAGCAAAATGAAAGACTCATTCTAGACTTGAGTTAAATTTGTACCATATTTGTACAATAGATGTAATACAACAAATGTGAATGATCTTGCAGAGATCTTGGCAGAGCTAAGCTGTTGACCTGCCAGACGTTTTGTTTAACACGCTGTTTAATTTTCCAGATTGTGCACTATCTGCATTAGCTCTGCAAATAACATAATTACCTCCAACTGCATTTCAAAGTGTGTGATTGCATTAACATAACAGCGATTACACTGATTCTATGGTGAGTTTCATCATCGTTTTAAAGCACCGTGCCCACACCCTTAATTCTCCCCTGATGAAACAAGCTGCTATGATGGCTCTGTTTCCCATCTATATGTCATCTCAGCCAGCAAGGAGAGAGGGGGGAGTGTGTGTGTGTGTGTGTGTTTTATTATGACAAGTTGTTTAATGGAAAAATCTGACATAGCTTGCTGTCCACCAAAATATCTGTAAATATCTGCTAGATACATAAATTAGTGTGTTCATGTGCTGTTGGTAAAGAAAGAAAAATAAAGAAAGAGACAGAAACAAACAAACAAACAAAAAAGAAGGAAAGAGTTTATAGGGCTGATAAAGATTTTATAACTTCTAAACTCAGGGTTCACACTCTGTCAACTTTTCCATGATGAAAATGTTGATTTTCCAAAATTATTTTTTTCTTTATCCTTGAGCAAAATTTTAAACCCATTTAAGATCTTATTAAAGTTTATTATTTTGTTTTATTTTGTGGAGGCAGGGAACGCAATAAAAAATGTTTTTTTAAAAACTGAAGCTGGCAAAATTCAATGATATTCCACGGCTTGTCCCACGAATTTATTCAATTCCATGACTTTCCAGAAAGAAGAACCCTAACCCGCGGGAACACTGTGAACTTTACGGGAAGTCTTTTCAATCTTCTCCTTTTTCCCCGGCACTGAGAAACAGCGTCCGTTTTAGCTCAGGGACCGGCGAGCAGCAGCACTGCCACCCTCAGGGAGAGACCCTGTGCGTCAGATGACATATTGGGCATCTCTGATGAGCTACAGTTCCTCGAGGACTCGCCTCACCCGCGGTAACTTACGCACGTAGCTCCATTCGCTGCCAGGAAACATTTGAATAATTCTTGACCCTTGTGCCATTTGAATATTTCTGGCGCTGCATCATCACAGCAACATCAAAATTCATTTCACTTCACATTGAAACTCACAAAGTGTTTCCATGCAACTGTCAGGCGATAATTGAGAAAACTTGAAATGTAACAGAAAAATAACATGCAAATTAGTCGCATTTCCATCTGTTGCATGGAAGCAAATAAATCCTGAATGTCAACACATCCGCCAGGAAATGGGGAGTCTTTTGAGTATTTCAAGAATTGATTAGTCTTGGGCAAGCTGTTATTGTGCTTTTGCGGCAGTAAACGGTCTCATGCCTTCATTCAAAGACAGAACCAAGGGAATGCGCAGGGGAGAGGCAGCAGCTAGGACGTTTCTTGGAGATTGTGTCAGATATTTTACAGATGCTCAAGAACATCCGAAGCTCCGTTTTACAACTCTTGTGCAAGTTTGAGCCTTTCGCCAGGCCGGCAGCACTCAGCCTGCTCAACTGTTTATTCGACAAATGCGTTTCCTATTTGGCGTGTCATTTCTTGATCGCCGAAAACATGTTCAAGTATAAAAACAGAGGAAGTTTTCCATTCAGCTTTTCTACTTCATAACGTCATAATTTACTGATTGAAGTGTGAATGGAAACCCCGGGTACAGAAATCTAAGTCTATTTAACGGCAGTAAGTCAGCGAGACCAGCAGCCACTCGTCAACTTCTCAGGGATTGACAGTGAGTTTGAGAAATATGGTGTGGAATCTGGCGTAGCTGCTAATGAGGAATCTGCCCTCGCCTCCCTGGAGCTTCGTCCCTGCCAGAGACAGACGGGACTTTTTTAGCAGAACAGGAGGATTGTGAATCCTGCAGGAAAGAGAGACAGACCTCATGAGCTGTATGATAATAAATATCAGGCTTGTTGAATCTCTGCTGGACACCGAGCCAAGCGCCGTGAGTAATATAGGGGATGCTGAGCACGAGGTGTGTGTGTGCACGCATGTGAGTGTGTGTGCGGATGGGTGGGTATGCGTACACATACAGTACAAGTATGAGCAACAATTGCTAAAACAGTCATGATGGTCCAGTTCCAAAAACATGAATAACTAGGATCTACATTGTGAAACTCCAGGATTTTAATACATTCTTTCTATTTGACCTCTGTCTCCAAAATGTGATTGTTTCAGGTTTAGGTGAGGTGGTGCACGAAAGCTGATTGTCTGAAAAAAAAAAATTCTCTTCAAGATAATGAAAAGCTCAGCCATAGCCAGGTCTGCAGATTGCTATTCCTCCTGTGGATGTTGGCAGACTTTCAGTGCAATAATCCCACGCTGGCCCTGAGGGCTGTACAGTATGTAGGTGACGTTACCCTGCAGCAGACACACTGAGCTCATCGGGGGGCCAGATGCTCCTTACTGCTATGAGTGTCATAAAGATCTTTCCATTTTCTGATTTGTTGACACTGATAGTGAGATGTGAAACAGAACATGGCAAACATCATGGTAGTCAGTCAAAAATACAAAATAGACGTTCAGAGGTGGGTCAAAATCGAACAAATGTGAACTGGATATGAATCTGTGAGGGGTCGAAGGGTTTAAGTTTTAAGTTTTTTCTGTTGTTCTGGCTCAGCCTTATGTGTGAATGCAAATGCCTTGTGCCTATCAAAGCCGCAGTAAGCCAAATAAAACCTCATCCAGCTTATCAGCATGTTAGCATGCCAAAATTCAATTCTGAAGTTGGGTATTGACAAGAAACCTTCTCCACATTCACATTACAAGCCAAAGTACTCCAAATCCTACATGTGATACAGATCTGATGTTCCGTTAAAAAAATCGCAAATCTGATTTGATTCTCAAATCCAAGGGGGAGAGGGGGAAGCGCTGGCACTCAGTGCACTTACTTTGCCTCCTCTCCTGGTGTTTTCTTTCTCCTCAGCCATTCACTGCAGCTCATTCCAAATTTATTGCACACTATATATAATATATAATTTATAATATACATACATGGCCCAGCCATATGCTAGGTTTTGACTTCATCTTGTTTTGTTTACAGCTGGCTCAAAGCAACAAAATGGAGATTTGGTGAGGTCTTCTGGCCTTACACAAAACCAATCTGGCAGTTCAAACTGATCATGTCAAATATGATCTGAATAGCATTTGAAACCACATATAAATGCGGTTTGAGTCTGATCAGAAAAAAATCTGATTTCATGTATTTTTTTTGTCATTCTTACTGAAGAAAATCTATCACATCAGATATGCTAAAAAATCTGATTTGAGCTGCCTGTGTGAACACTGCCTCTCATAAGTTGATTCCTGGTGATGCAACTGCAACTGAAAACGATAACATCAGAAATGATTTATTTGTTTTTTTTAGGGTTTTTTACTGTGGAGAGACAGTGGGGTTGTAGATAGATAAACTAATAGATGTATTAACTTTACAGCCTTCTTGCCCTCAACAGCTGACAAACTGTCATCCGAGCTCCTCAGCAAGTAATCCGATAAATGAACAAGTTTCCCCACTTTAATTCCTTGTCATGATGGACTGTCACATAGATACCAACTTTTTGTTTTTCTGCAGCATGCCAGCTGGAAATGTGCACACCCTGGGCCTTTTCAGGGCAGAGATGTGTTCGCACTGATGTCAGATATGGATCACATAAAAATTGTCTCCTAAGCGTCTTTAGATTAGAACTTTTTCCTCTCTCTTCCTTTTTGATTTCCTTTGGTATAAAACCTTTGACTGGTCGGGGTGGTAAACGTGTAGAGCTGTGTCCACTTTCCCGACATCACCTTACAGGAATTCTGGGTCTTTACTGTAAATCCTCAAAATTCATACACTTAACTGTCATTTGGGTTCGCTTACGTGCAAGGCTGCAAAATGGCCTGCCGTTTCTTTAAAAACGAGCGAATTAGCAAAGTTGAAGAGACAAAGAGAAAAGACAGAAAAACTGAGGAGTGGGAGAGGGAATGGAAAAAGATGAGGGGGAGCAAGGGAAGGTGATGGATGGAGCAGCAGATGGATGGTGAAGCGGAGACGCAGCGAAAAGGATCCGAAAGAAAAAAGAGTCGTCGGACAGAATCAGAAGAGAAGAGATGAGTGTTGTGAGATTAATCATGACTGGAATGTCACAGGACGGGGGATTGCTCAAGGGACCTGCGCTGCCAGACACATGTGTAAGTGATTATAGACTTACTCTGGGCTGGGGAACCCCACTGGATCACTGTCACGCTCTGTGTGTGCGTGTGTGTGTGTGTGTGTGTGTGTGTGTGTGGGGAGAGAAAGAGGGGGATTCTCTGTTCTCCAGTAACAACACAGAGCGTTTACTGACAGCAGGAGTCCAGTCCCTTTACTGTGGTTATACACACACACACGTACCCCCATAAATTCAAAAATGCACATATGCGCACACACACACACACACACAAACACACACATGTGCTGTACATTCGAATATTCACGTGCACTTGCACAGCCACACATACCCCCCTCCAGTTCAGATACTGTATTCATGTATGCTAGGGGGAGTTCCCCATGCACTTTAATGTGTGTGTGTGTGTGTGTGTGTGCGCGTGTGCTAGTGCGTGTCAAGTGTCCAGTTAGCTCAGAGTGATGCTTCACTGGCTGCATTACAGCAGAGATTAACTCTTCCTGAATGGTACTCAGAGATGTGTGTGTGTGTGTGTGTGTGTGTGTGTGTGTGTGTATGTGTGTATGTGTGTGTGTGTAGCATGCACGTATTCACTCACATGTAACTTGATAGTGTAGTGTGTTGCATACTTCAGTTCTCTTCTTGGCAGTGTCACTATGACACATGCATAAACATACACACACACACACACACACACACATATACACACAGGATAATCCCAAAATGGTTGAACTCATAACCTACTATGACACAGTCAAACCCCCGTAGCGTACCCACATACACTCAGGTTTGTATTACTGTCATTGTGAGGACATTGTGTGTATTGACTTCCATTCATTCCTTACCTTTGTCTCTCAGAACAGACAGGTGACTCCCACAGTCTCCAGATGCTTACACCCACCTGCTTGTTTGCAGCCTGAAGCTGATACAGGAAGTGAAGGCAGATATCTGGTCATTTCCCCACATCTGCATCCGTTCTGCAGCAGGTAAATGAGTCCTACTGAAAAGGGCTAGGGTAACCATGTCTTGTTTGGCTTGTTTCATCGGCGTTGGGTTCATTTCACCATGATTTGGGGCATGCTAATGAATTAGCCATGCACAGCTAGCATTGCAGCCTCCTGCCTTGGTTTTGTTTCCGATGGGAACACGTTTTCATGAACTCTATCATAACCCCTCTGCTTCTCACTTAAATCTTAAGAAGCTGCGGTACAGACTCTCTGACTATTGGAGACTGTGCAAGAGAAAGCCTGGCTTGAGAGACTGGTCTCCCCCTTATCTCAAACAGGGTCGAGATTAGTACAGTTAGAAAAGGGTTACATCAGAATATCCTCCATTTCAAAAGAAAGCAAATAGGTAGAATATACCATTAACTCTGTTGCCGTAAAGTAACCGTCTCAACACTGTAGGCTAGGTATGCACTTTTTTTTTTGCGATTTTTAGATGTCCCATTAACAAATAAGGTAACTCTTCTCATTCTTTAGACACTTTGGTGGCAAGCAGTTTTTTTTTGTTTGTTTGTTTGTTTTTTTTACAAAAATATAGCACTTGCTGGCTAACCTTTCCCTTCAAGCTGGCAGCAGACAAAAAAAAGGCAGATGTTGTGTTGAAGTGCATTTGGAAATATAGACAGATATATAGACAGTAAATATAACAAGTCTAAATCCTTGGTTATGCTTTAAAAT
>OMLF01012047.1:0-10538 GCA_900302615.1 Holocentrus rufus
TGTTTTATTGTTTTCAATTTCATTTCATTCCAAGTTCCCAAAGCATCCCAGCAGCATGCGTCCCCCCCCAAAGCCTTCCGTTTATGAAAAAGATACTGTAACTAGTTGGCAGCGCCGCAGTCTGTCCTGTAATTGGTTGCTCTGGCAAAGGCTACGCTCCGTTAATTAGCCAGTTGGTTAGCCATCAGTAGCATTAGTGTTGTGCTGGCCCATTCAAGTGCTGTGTTCTGACATCTCCCTAATGAGATGCAGCCCATTTCCATTGAAACAATAACGGCAATCTGATTTGGGATAAATGATGTCTTTGTCTATTGTCTGCTAGAACAACAAAAACCACTGGCACAAGAAACACTTCTCTCTCCCAAGAGCCCTGCCTAGCCCTATTCACACACGCACAGACGTACAGTATGCACACACACACACATACACACACAAAGAAACACAAGTGCACTGTAGGGATGGGCTGATAAGCATTCTCAGTGCCATGAAAGAATTTATTCTTAGATTTACACATCTGAACAAGCCGGCTGTGAGACGAAATAGAAAACATATTGGACGGCAGCTTGAAAGGAGCGATAACTTTTAGACCTTGAGGTTGAGGAGTGGGAGATGCAGTGAGGTATCCAAGGCGCTCGCACACGGCGCGATTAATTTTTGAGTTGTATGTGAGCGTAATATCCAATACCTTAGCGCACACCTGCCTGCCAAGTTGTCTGACGGCCAAGGCAGCATTCAGAGGAGGTTTTAGCCGTCTTGAAGCCCTTTATTAGACAGCTGAGTTGCAGACAGATTGGGCCGCACACACACACACATGTACACAGACTGCTTGGAGTCATCATTGCAGTCTTGGCCTGTGTGTGTGGCAGTGACAGCTTAAAGAGAGGGTTTGACACTGGGCTTCAGCCCACAATGTGGCAGAGCCAATGCCCTGATAACTGGCTTACCCCCCCCCTTCCTTTGGCATCAGCCCTGCTCTGATCCCCATCCTCCCTCCCTAGATATTGTATTCTCCCCATTCACACACGGCCTGCAAAGCCATCTTTAACTCCAACACAAAAGCACAAACTGAATGTGTGACAATTATGCAGTCTTAGCAGTGTAGGCAGCGGGGTTAGGTGTCTTAATTGGGAACTGGGAGTGTGTACGTTTGAGCGGTGCACCTGCTGTGCCAAGGGTTGTAATCTCCCTCTAATCCATTGTTGCGCGGAGTTGGGATGGGCCGGGCTGAGCCGGGATCCCCCATCACTCACGGGCGAGGAGAGGGGAGGAGGAAAGACAAGGATGGGTAATGAGCAGAAGGAATCCATTTCCTTCTCGACTTCGCCGACACGCCGTTACAACCCAGAAGGAAAAGTTATTGCGAGAAGGAAAAATACAGAGATAAAGGGGCGGATGATCAGAAGCAGGCCGCTGGGAAATATATCGCCGTCGTGCAAAAACCTGGTAACTCCGGTTTTGCTATTTTTCCAGTTTCACTTCAGTTGAAGAATTACACGGTTCCTCTGCGGGCTGAGAAAATTCCCCAACCTCGTGGGCTTATGAAACCCATTAAAACCCCATTAGATAAACACAAAAATGCATGGTAGCGAATCTGAAAGCAAGGTGGTTTGCTCGGTTCCTGAAAAGTTAACATTTTGGAAATTTAAACGCCATAGCAACAGATCCGGATAAAGGAAAGACAGAATAAAAAGGGAGACAGAAAGAACAGCGAGGGATAGACAACATGAGCGAAGTCTGGGATTTCACTGATGTCAGCAGGAAAGTTGGACAGTATGTGCTTGTGTGTATGTGCATGTGCATGTGTGTGTAGGTGTGTGTAACTGCATGTGTGTGTTTGTGATGACGGTGATGAAATAGGTGCTTAATGTCTGCCCTGTCTGCCCTCCCCACCATCAGCCTGATTTATCTCTGATTGGCTGCAATGACACTGTGAGGGCTGTCCATCATCTCCTCCTGGAAATTAGACAGCCTGTGTGTGCATGTTCGTGTGTGTGTGTGTGTGTGGCTGGGTGGGTGGTTGGGTAGAGGGAGCTGGGAGACTTCCATTTTTGTTCCAGTTCACTCCCTTTGCGCTGAATAACACAGTCACGGGCTCGATGTGGCTGTGTGACAGTGTGAGAGTGAGTCGGAGGCTGAGGATGACTACTGAGGGAGCGTTTGATTTTTGTGGCGACGGCACTCTAGATGCTCTTTCTGCAAACCCCCCCAACAAGTCATCACAATAACAATTTGCAATTTGTTTAAAGCGACCTTTGAAACACAATTGTAGTTTAAAAGGGAAACTCATAATAGCCGGTCACCGTGGAATGAAACCGGCACAGCTGCTGATCCTCCGTTTAATTGCAATTGTTAGATTGGACAAAATCATGCAGAGGTTGTTTTTCAGTTGAGTGTTTTTAAAATGGGGTGATGGGGATAGAATAGCAAAATGTGCGTCACACTGGTTCTGAGTCAGGCTGGGCATTATCGATATTGTGATATGAGACTAGATATCGTCTGGGATCATAATATTGTGATATGGAATAAGTGTTGCCTGTTCCTGGTTTGAAGACAGTAAAGAGATGCAGTTTTCTGATTATTTTTCTGATTAATTTTCTAATTAGGCTGTTCTAGCTTTTCTATTATTTGCCTGTATCTGCTTGGTCATCATATCCACATTACACAATTGTTTATCACAAATCTCATTCTCTAAATATTCTTGTTATCTGTCTCCAAGCTACTCTCAAATTATTTTTATATCAACATTTTTTTTTGTTATGCTAGCACAAGCATAACCAAAAAAACTACAAATCCCTACACAACGCTCATCTTCCCAGACTCCTGCTCTCCAACCCCGCTAGCATAACTCAAGCGTTGCTAACTAGCAAGCTAATTCACCGCCTGCCCTGCAGCAACATCCTCTGTTTTTAAAGACAACATGAGATGACCTCCCATGTTCTCTGCTTCCTGGAAAACAGAATATCTGATGGTGATCTCATGCTCCCCTAGTGGACGTAAATAAAAGCTTCACAAATCTTTTAACAATGCGGCCTCCTGTTGGCCTCCTGGTTTCCTGTTGGTTTACACTTCTGAGGGAGCGCTCCCCACAGGAAGTACTTCAAATCAATGACATAAGAGGGACATGTCATGGCGTCTTTAAGAAGAAGCTGTCAGATAGGTGAAAATCATTAGAAGTCAGGACGTGGAGGAATTTAGCTTTGAGCTGTTAGCTTGTTTTGAGAGTCACGTCACTGATTTGTGGGTTATTGGCTAACAGGGCGTCTGATTCATCGGTGCAGCTCTCACGGTGCTCAGAAAGAGATATATGTTACAAAAAATGATTACAACTCTCAAAACAGTACCAAAACAAATCCACTGAAACATTTAAGGAGTCCAGATTTATCCTCACATCACACAGGCTAATCCAGGAGTAAATCTACTCTTGAAACATACTCAGTCTTGAATTATGGCAGATCGTGTCTGAAGCCCAACATATTTTCTCTTTGGACCGTGTTTCAATCCGGTGATAATGTTTCCTCGTCTGTTGGGAGGGGGTTCTGATAAAGCAAGAGGGGTCTCCAGCAAATAATCTTGATTGTTAATCTTGATCTGTCTCTCTCTCTCTCTTTCTGTCTGTCTCAGCGCATACGGTGGCGTCCAGCGACTGGAAGCCCACGGGGAGACAGCCTGGAGGTGACCGTCTACACGAGAACCCCCCGAAGCCCCCGGTGGTGCGGGTGAGAGGAGGCTCGCCGCCCGCCGGCCTGGCCCGACCCTGGAGCCTGGGCCTGCTCCTTGCCGCACTGGGCCTGCAGTGGACCCTGTTCTGACACCAGCACCTGCTATCAACCTCCCCCCTCTGCCTCCCACACACACACACACACACACACACCACATCACACATAGTATCCTAACTCCTGTCCTCGACGCACATGGATGGATGGCTGACAAATGAGGAGAAACAGAACGGAGAGGGGGATTGGGTGTGGAGGGGATGAGGACAATGACATAGGAAACTACGGGCGGCGGCTCTTGCGGGGACTTGTTGTCATGCATCATCATTGTGTGTGTGTTTGCACAAGCCGATCCCACACACACTCATTTACCCAGATCGTTACTAGGCCTGCTGTTTCCCCTGGGCTGCTCTGTATATGTTGTGGGCTGGGCGTGTGTGTATAGAGACACTAATACAGCCCTACCACTCTTTGCTTCTCTCTCTTTCTCTCTCTCACACACACACACACACCCTCTGAGGGGAGCAGGACTGCATTGTTGGGGTTTTACTTACCTACACACACACAGAAGCTCACACACACATTCATACCCAAACACATTTTAGGTATACAAACACAACTGTCTTCTTTTTTTGTTCTGCTGCTGGTTTATACTTACCCTTTCCTGGCTGAAACCTCATTTTGGCCGTTGCACCAGTTGCCTGCCAGCCAGCAGAATTCAGCTCGTTTGAAAAGTGTCAGCTCACGTTATTTTCTTTCCAAGGATTAAGGAATGCATGATAGATTGATAGATCAATCCCAGCTGCCCGGCCCAGAATAGCAGATTTGATAAGCTCTTATGATTGCGTACCTCGGCAGAGATTAGAATGTAATGTTTTCACATCTAGGGAGCGGGCGCACAAGCACGGCTGAACAGATAGTACAAACAAAGTAGGTGTGTATAGTATGCAAATGTATATAGGTAGAGAGATTTGATGCAGTATATGAGGTTATGATTCTCTAAAACCTTACCCAACAAAAAGCTCTTTGCCGCTACGGCTAAATGGAATTCTTGTTTTCTGTCCCCTCAGTTGAAGCTTTGAATGAAGTGTGCTTGTCTGCTCTATAGGAAAAAAAAGAAGCAAAAAAATCCCTCTAGAGATCTATTTTCTATTACCAATAAACCAAGAATGTACACCCTTTTCCTACCCCAACCCATCACATGATATGGACACATTTTGGACATTTGGTCAGAGTCTGTACATTGTTGATTTTACTAATGTTTATTGTTCATCCAGTTTTTGTGTGTTTTGCTCGTTGAATTGAATTGCACATTAATGCATGTATAACCTACCTAGTTATCAAAAATTTCTTATAATAAGATCAGGCATTTCTTTCAGTAAAAAAGCAAAACTATATATATATATATGTATATATATAGTTTGTTCTTTCCCATAACTTTCCGCAGATGGTGTGTTCAGGTGAACTTCCTCTCACAAATGAAGGTTTGGAACTTGAGAACAAGAGGAAGGTTGAGCTACAGATCTCATTACTGCATACTGATTCAAGCAGGTTATACCATTTAACACATATTAAAAAGAAATAAATAAACATATAGAATATTTTGTTATAATTGTGGGTGCATCTATTGTTTGATCCAGTACAGTGGTCGCCGTTGTGGAAGTCCCCCTCCATGCATTTATCCTGCATGTATCAGTGTGTCATGTATCAGTACTACGGCCATTTCTTTCTGGAATGTCATTCAGGAGAACCAAACCGGTATAATGCAAAAAAATCTAATGTCTCAACCCATTAGTAAGCAGACCATTCCTTGGAACTTCCACCAGATTAAAAAAAAAAAGAGCAAATCTCAAATTTTTTTTTAATGATTCCTCATGGGGAAGGAGCAAAAGTGCAGCAGTAGTTCAGCAAACTTGCAGCGAAATGTGGGACTTCTATAATGGCTGCGTCTGTACCGTAGGTCTGTTTTCTTTCTTGTGTACATCAGGAGGTTTTACTTCGTGGTACAGTCCAGTGCCTGTGTGAATGGGGATGGTGAATGTACGGTCAAAGTTATGCAGATACAGTATTAAAAGCTGAATATGCCTATGTAAATGTTACACAGATATCTAAGCTGAAAATACCTATACAGTTAAAGGCTGACATGGGTCTAGGAGCAGAAATACCTCTTCCATTAAATCACTACAGCTTTTTCTCTTCATACTGGTAAGGGCTTAACTCTTGGCTCTCCAAAACGAAGGACAGATATATCCATTCTGCAGCATCAGTGAGCTTGCCTAGTTTAACGTTATGCAAATATACAATAAAGTATAAAGCCCTGCAGCTAATGGGGTTTGGAGATACATGTGCACGAGGTTTTGGCAGGTTAAATGTCTCATATTTTCTGTGCTGTAACCGTTCATATCAACCAGTTCATATCAATCCACCTCTGTCATTTTATCCATGTACCTTCTGTTCCTGACTGGCTTTCAGTGCACCCACAGATCACTTACAGTCCTATACCTTAGCATGTGTATAAATGTATATATTTTAAGTCACTCACTCATTTGTTTTGTGTTTTATTTCCTCTCTTTTTGTATTGGTATGGTATGGTGTAGCTGAGCTCTATTAAAGGTGCTCTGCTTTACTGCCGGTCTCACCAGCCTCTCCTTTTGATAAACAGCAGAGACTTTTTTTTCCTGGAACAAAAGATGCACAACATTTCAGACAGTAATATGCCACATGCACTCATTCCCACTGTCCCGCTTCTCCATAAGGAATATCAAACTGTGATGTGGGGAAATCATGTACATTTTAAAACCAAGGAGACCTATAACCTATTACATCATACTGGTGTACTTTTCCGTGCATAAAAAAACTTGCAGCGTCTTGCTTAACTAAACTTACTTAATCTTGACTGCTGGTGGGCAGTGGAGGAGGACGGAGTTGCGAGGGCGTATAAGCAAGCCGTCGCAGTCTGACCTTCTCTATTTGCATCCAGGAAGCCCTTTTGCTAAACATATCAGTCCGTCTGACTGCGCAGCCCAGCGTGTGCCAGCTTTGCACCAGGAATAGAGGTAGAAAGGGGGAGAGGAGTGTGTGTGTGTGTGTGTGTGAGAGAGAGAGGGAGACAGAGAGGAGGAGGACATGAATAGGCTTCGGTGCTGGAAAGGACAGTGGCAGACAGTCGGCCGTGATGACAGCGGCGTCGACAGTGACAGTTTGCTCGCTCAGCTGATGTGTGGCTGACCCGCTGGCTGCTCCTGCAGGGGAAACTTTGGCTATTTATGGGCTATAATTGCCCCAAATTAGCCTTGTGCTGTCAGTTCTAATGTTAGCATTTCGGGTTAGCCTAGCTTAGGACACACACAAACACGGGAGCGAGCCGGCAGGGTGCGCGGGGTGCTGTCACGGGCGTAGGTATGCGTCCTGCGGGGTGGGCGGCGCCACTGCACGTGTTGCACCGCTGTTCTTTTCAAATCAAGATTCAAGGAGAGTGAGGTTAGAGTCTGAATCAGGCATGTGTCATCTGGCATCACTGTCATCATTATAGCCGCTTTGTTCTTTAACATCATTACTCGCAGGCTCTGTATTTGTAATCATCAGCAGAAATAATACTACCTACGGAAGCCTTTTTTTTTTTTTTTTTTTTTTACTCCGTAGACACATACAAAGCATATTATGCATATTATGCTCGCAGGACCGAGGCACATAAATTGGAAGTGACGTTCATAACTGGTTATCATGGTCGCGCTGGTCTGTCTTCCTTCACGTGGAGCGCAAAAAAGCGCTTTATGGCAGCGTATCAGGCGACAGCGGCCCTCCAAGTCTCACCGCACCTCCCACTGTTTAAGCCATCAGACGGCGAGCACATAACTAATGGCACTTTCCTGGCTAAGCACACAATGTCCACTTACACATTTCTCCCTTTTCTCTTTCTCTCTGTCTCTCTCTCTCACACACAAGCACACATCGGTGATCTCATTCACACACACGGTTGCGCGCAGCCGCTCACACGCACGGCGTATTTGATCCTTGGAGTCTATTTCATGCTTGTTCCTGTGAAACTGAGTGTCTGGCTGGCTGGAGGAGGAGAGGAGAGCGGAGCGCGCCCGGTCCGAGGCGATCTTACCTCCTCCTTTGCCTCCGCCGTAATTGGACTGCATTGTGCCCGCCTGACAAAAGCCAAGCCGTCTGCCACCCCTTTCATAAACCCTCCGCTTCCTGACACAGAAAGCCACGCCGTGACATTAGAATATGAACAAAAACCGGAGGGGGAGAAAATTGAGACGGCGAAAGGGTCTGAAATTGCGTTCAAGAGAGCTTTCTCATTACAAAGTCTGTTTAATCTAGGTTTTCAAAACGGGACATGAGCGTGAAATAAACGCAGTGTATTATATCCGGACGGACATGCACACACACACACACATACACACACTGCAAGAGACAGTCAGTGTGGTCAGTGAGTGTAACAGTAAGAGTCAGGGGGACCCGGGGTCACAGCTGCTCAGCTCTCTGTCTGGGCTATTTTAAACGCGAGCACACATCAGCGCTTCTGTCCCACTGGCTTGGCCCAACCAACAGCTCAGCGTCCTCTCACACAAACACACACTCACACACACACATCCCCTGAAAGGGTACTTGCGTAAGGAAAGAATAAAGCTAAAAGAGGTTCACGGGCGCTCAGAGACGTACTGGAGTTGCATCACACACACACAGCGACCAGAAGCCATAAGATGCATAACTTCATTATCTAACGGCCGTTTCCCACTGAAGTCAACCTGACTGTGCAGGGCGGCGGTATGACAGAGCGTTAGGATCCCCTCAGATTGTCTTACCTTGCCAGCCGGGGGATCAGAGAGACGGGCCTGGACCAGGAGGAGGGAGGGGAGGAGAGGGAAGAAGGAGGGACTGGAAATAGCTTTTCAAAGACAGGCGAGGTGGAGGGGTAACGAAGGAGGATTTTGCGGCTTCTGTTAACCGCAGCTCTCCTTAAATTTCAGAAGTCTACTGTAGTCCGTTTCCCTCAGCTTAAAGCTCTCTCTGTCTCTTCGCAACATGCTAACGTGGGCTGTCACCGCCGATCCTCCCTCCTCGTCTCCCCGCCCCGGCCAATTAGCATTATGCTCAATGAGGCTCTTGAGCGGACTAATTGAGGCCAATTAAACAAATTCCCGACATGACAGGCCATCAGGAGCAGCCTCGGCCGCCCTGACAGGGATCAAATCAGCAACAGGGGGGACGCGGACAACTGTTGCTTGATTCCTCCCGTGCGCTGATTGGCCTCACTTGTCAGTTCTGTTTCCCATCATGCAGCGTGCTGCAGGCAGAGGGCAGGTAAACAGCGTCGGGAGGCGCGCTTCTCTTGCCAGCTGCCATAGGGTTGTTGTCGGTTTTTCTTGCTCTGCCTGACGGTGAGAAAAAAACACAAAAATCTAATCAGAAATCCAACAAGTCCCAGCAACCCCCCTGTTGTGTTCCACTGGGGTCCAACAAGGGTGTGACAATCCACTTCATGGCTCGCTGTCGGTCCTCCCAGCTGACTGATTAAATATTTTAAACACACCGACATGCATGTACACATGTCTGCAGCCACGGGCGCGCGGAATAATACATGCATGCACAGTGGCATTACATTACCGCTCGAGACTGCGAAAGGCACCTTGTCCAATCCTCCGCAGACAGCTCCCTCTGGCAAGTCATTCTGCTTGAGTAAAAACAGCAGTGAGTGTGTGAGCACAATAATGCAGAACAGCAATTCAGCTGTGCAATAATGTCAGATCCCACAGGAATCCAAACATATTCGGCCCGTTATTAAAGGAAAATAGAGGCAGACGCGGAGAACGCCACGAGCCAGAGGACAGGGTGTCCGGCTCGGACCCTTTACTGACCCCTTCAATGAGGAGACCCAAAATGCATGTAAACGCACAGGGTGTGTGTGAGTGTGTGTGTGTGTGTGTCTGTGGATGGAAATTACCATCTGGAAGGTGCACAGAGGGCTGGGTATTGGCACTAATTTGATTCCAGTTTCATTTGATTCCATATCAATTCACTTCAGGATATATCAGTTATAATACAATTTTGCAGCTTACATGTAGCTTCGTTTTTGTCCAGCTCTTTTTTACCATCATGTTTTGTTTTGTTTGTAATCCAAAATGTGTTAATACATATACCTTTAGACTAGAAGCTGCTGGCTTCATCCATAAAAAAAGGCTTAAAAGATTGATGTAGGGATTTTAAGAACTGATATCAGATCATTCAAAAGCAGATCACAATTAACTGGAAAATCAATATTTTTAATGAGTTCTATACACACACAGAAGAATCTAATATCTAATGTTCAGAGAAGCCTGAACGTTAGCTAAGTGGCCCCGTTGGTGCGAACCCCAACTCCAATTAGACAGGTGGGGTCTAGATTGGGCAGAAGGTTTGTGTGTGTGTGTGTGTGAGATGTAATTGAGGGGATGGGGAGGGCTGGATGGGAGCGTGTGTGTCTGCGTGTGTTTGCATGTGTGCGTGTGTATTCCCGTCACACGTGCTCAAGGCTGGACAGCGGCTCATGGAAGATTCCCAGTCTGTCCTGCTCTGTTTGTCATGCTACCAGCAGCCTCCTCCCTCATGTCCGGGAGATGGATGAGCGCTGGTGTGAATGCTCCACGGCTCCCTGGGGTGTCATCCCACCACCTCAGACACACACACACACATTCTCTCTCATTCCATCAGGTTGGAGCGACGGGGGAATGCTATTCGACAAATACACACATTTCCCTGTAGAGGCTGATCTACTAAATGGTCACATTTTTCCATTTTTTTTTTTTTTTTTTTTCCCCCCATTTACCCACGCAG
>OMLF01012049.1:0-17919 GCA_900302615.1 Holocentrus rufus
CACTAATTCATAATCAGGAGGCCCAGCACTTCAACTTGCCTCACGCTTTCTGATTAATTACATCAAACAAACGGGCACTAATGGAGTCTCTCCGCCTCACCCTCCACTCCCATAGTTCTCTGGCACCAGACACACTGGTAGCCCACCTGTGCTGCCCTCATGGAAATTATGAAGTTATTTATGCAAATTAGCCCGAATATTTTTAATTGAGCTTTGAGAGGTTTTTATGCACTATTGTCAGCCACAAAATTATGCTACCCTGAATAAAGGGCTGTGCGTTTCAGGTTGTGTGAGGCCATGTGCGCACAAGCTATCTGAGGCAGACTGATGGCCATCGTGACCGAGGTCGAGGGATTAGCCGCTGGATCAGAGTCGAGCGGTGGATCATGAGCTCGCTGTCACTGGCCGATTTCACCGATCAACATGACATGCCAATTTATTTCATCGTTTCTGTCCTGCTGCTGTCCAGATGTGTTAGAGCCAGACCAGACACTTTGATCCCAAGTTGACTTTCATTAAGCCACAGATATCCATTTGATTTTGCTCTGGGGACCCTGATATGAAAAGATATTTGGGTTTGTGTTGCATATTACTTGTTAAGATGTCATACATGAACACTGACAAATAGATTCAAAATGGTGAGATAAAAACCTAATGCTAAAATAAACACTCATACATTCCTCTCTCCACTTCCCTACATATTAGCCTAGTCCTTTGATTATAGTGTCATGAAAAAATCTCTGCTATGTATTATTCTAAGAAACATCTCTCTCTCTCTCTCTCTCTCTCTCTCTCTCTCTCTCTCACTCTTTGTGTTTCAGCTGGTAGATGAAGAAAAGTCTGTGGTGATGGCAGAGATGGAAAAACTGGCAGCATTGTGCCAACAGCTGCAGATGGGGGCCAAGACGCCTGTACAGGGCAAGACTGCCACCTTCCAGAAGGTAACCACACTGTACTCACTGTGTGTGTGTGTGTGTGACCTCTGTGACAGGTTTATCTCTGTATCTTTGAGCGTCTGTGCGTACAGTTTTCTGTACCGTCCCCGAATTAATCATCATCGTTTGATCCACATTAAATTAGTAGTATTGCACCGCAGCAAAGCTCAGACATTAGTCTCTTCTTGAAGGGGTAATTAGCTTTGACAGCATCAAAACTACATATCAAACAACAATTAGCAGAACACCGAGCACACAACTGAGCATGACTAACTGTGTTACTTCATAACAGACTAGCTACGGCATAATCCTCGAGTGATCTACAACTAACACCATTATTAAACGTCTGGAGCCAGATTAATGAGTGTCTGAGGAATTAATGAGCATCTCGGGCAGGGATGCGCTGCCTTAGGTCACCTTGTAATAACAGTGAAGGTTGGTATCAAAAGGACTGGATGAAGAATAGGATGTCCTCTGCTGATTAATGAGCATCTCTTTGATATATATTGGCCCCTTTCTCTATCTCCCCATCTCTCTATCTCTCCCTCCTCCGTTCATTTTAGCATTCACGACTAATAGATGAGCATTCGGTCTGTCAGGGGTCGGCACTGATCAGGGAATGAAAAGTCTTTGCTGAATGCAGTTTAGATGGTGTTAAGTGTGTGGTTGTGTTTGTCTTGTTTTTTCAATGTGTATCCATGCTGTTCATTTTAAACCATTTTGGTCGGTTAACTGGCTCTGTGTTCCTGCCCTTATTTTATTTTTGTGCGTCTCTCTAGGTGGACTCATCCATTCAGACCACAAGAGGCATCTTGACCGTGGTCCTCTCCCTCCTACCACTCTGTAACAAGCTCAACAGAAAGGTGACAGCCGATAAATAGGACAGTATACACTTTCAACTAAAGGGCTGGCACTCCAGTCTGTTTGGCAAGCTGCTTGGAAATCTTTTCCAAGGGTAACACAGAGCGAGAACGCTGGGTTCTGCTTCTTTACCTCAGGAAAAACTGATGAAATATGTGATTTATAGTTTGACAAAAAAAAAAAAAAACTGCCGTGTGTCTGATTTCATATTTTTCTCATTCCATTTATTTCCTCTCCTCATTCTCTCCAATTTCAGTACAAGTCAGAGAGGAGTAGCCTGGGCTCCCCGCAGGGCTGGAGAGAGAGGCAAGAGGCATCCACGCCTGTCAAAGAGGACGGCGCCCTCAACGGCAAGAACAGCAATGGCTTCGGGGTCAAGTCGTTGGAGCAGCACATGGCCTCTCTCAACCTCCTGGAGAGCAAATAATCCAGGAGAAAGTCACCTCCTCTGTCCTGTGTTCACCCTCGGAGCAGCACATAGCCAACCTCACTTTTCTGGACAGCGAGTAGTCCAGGAAAATAGTTCCTCCCCAGTATCTTCATGCATCCGCCAGAGTGGGACAGAGGTATGGGGTGAAGTTGCCTCACTATATGCTTGCCTTGGCTCAGAGCTTGCTGCTGTTGTCCCAGTGATGAAGAATAAGGTTTACAAAGAAAAAGCAGATCCAAGATCTGTGCCCAGGGGGCAATTCCACCCCAAAGTCACCCATTACCCTCAAGCACTAGTTCCACCCCACCCCACAAGAGGGAGACAAGCAGCCAACATTATGACTTTGCCAAACACAGTGGAGCGAACCTCCTTCACTAGTAGAAAACCAAGCAAACTCTGATTTGAAACCAGTTTTATCACTTCTCTGGCTAATAATTTAGTTAAGGATAAGGAGTGGGTAAGCTGATCAGAAATCAGTTATAAGATAAGGCAACTCCACTTTTTGATGCTCAAGCCATGCATCTGTTTTCACTATGTGCCTCTGTGTAACCAGCCCATTTGCTTTGTGGTGTGCTGTAAACGTGTTGCACATCGTAGCCAAATGAGAAAATAGAGTAGAAAAGGCTAAAAGGCCGCCATGCATGATGCCGTCATCACCAAACCAATGTGTTTGAACCTCCTATGGTCAACTCGACATAGGATTGTAATGTTAACACCAGCTTTGTAATGTTAGCCATAGTGGTACGCCAAGTATGTTCTAGATCACCCAGCTTGTCACTTAGATAAGTATTTCACAAGTCAGCCTCACCGTATGAGTTATAAATCTTATTTCCATACCATTAATTATGGAATTTACCCCATGTGCCATTTTAGCAACAAAGTGCAAATGTGAAAATCACAATTTGATGCCAAATATACCTTTCCTCATGGAGACGCCACAACCTTTGGCTTGCTACTCGACTGAAACATAAAGCTCTTACTCCTCCAGAGTTCATCCATGGAGCGCATCATTTCTGTCTGGGCCTGGTTTCTCAAAAAAATATATTACTGACAAAGATAAGCTTATTACCAAGATGCTTTTGGGAAATCAGGACCATACTCACTTTCTACTGTCTTGAGTATTATAAAATCATATTAGGTGTATACTGTTATACTATTTGATTTTATTTCTCACAAAAAAAGTCAAAGACTATACTGACCTGGCACCTGTGTCAAATGAATTGTTAAATGGAGCCTTGAAGTGTACTTGTAATGAAGACTATCATTGTGAAGCTGCCTAGTAGGCCAATATGTATTAAAAGGTATATGATATGTATAATATGGTACTTGAAGCATAGATATGTATACAGTATGTTTCCCAAGGTAATAACTTTGGTACTAGTTAAGGGTGTGATGATGACTGAAATGAATAACATACCTTAAGCTTTAGAGATGCATTGTACTGTATGAGAGCAGCTAAGGATGCTGGGTATTGTAGTGATGCTACAGATGTGCGGAAATAATAGATCTAGTTTTGGACCATCTATCCTTTTGACAGTTGAATGGTAAAAGTGACACAAATAAAAATAATATTTTTCTTAAATCACTTGTGTTTGTTTTTATTGAAATTCTCAGAAAACAATACTCTTAGTTAGCAACAGAAGTGCTGAGAATTTGCTCATGGTTTACTCTCTTCCTTAATTTTCACAAGTTACAAAAAGAAACAATAAAAAATATAAACACTTCCTGGAATATTCTTTTAATTCCTTAACTATAAAAAAACAAAAAACTTTATGAACTTAAATGCTCCTTTCCAAGTCAAAATGTCCGAGATCAGAGGCACAGTGCATGGCTTGCTCTGCATTCAAGGATGCTTTAGTGGGAGCAAGAAGTCAACCCATCACTTCCCAGGAGAGTGTCTCCATTAATCCATCCAACTTGGTCAAATAAAATAGTCCTGAGTCCTGGGTTTGAGCTCCGTTAACTGGGCTGTGGTTGGGCAGCAGCCCGTTTGGAGACGACATCCTCAAACTGCTCCCTGCTCAGGAGGTTTTCTGTTATACTCTTGCTCTCCTCAAACTTTGGTAGGATGACGGCAATGTATCCTTCAGTGGACGGCTGGGCAGATGTAAGAAGACAAGATTAAGAAGATGCAACTGGAATGATCCCGATGGCAGAATGGGAAAATACAAATAGACAACAAATTGAAACACTTAATATAAATACACAGCAACAGAAACACAGAGATCCAACTGGCCTGACAGAATTATCAGTGTAACGACCTGGGCAATTTACAGGTCAACAGATGTTTACACTTTAATTTAAAGTATGAATCATACATGAGGAAATATTTCTTATTAGCTACTGACATCTGATCAGGTGCTAAAAATTATGGAAAAGAATATATTACCTTTTCCAGCAGGAGAGCAGGTCTTTTTAGAATACACTCATTGACCTCAAGAAGACGTCCGCGAATGCAGCTGAAAAGATAATCAATAGACTTAGATGATTAATTCTGATATGTAGGCCAAACTTAAGTTGATGGAGGATAAAATGTAGGGACATACATCAACATCTCACCTGTAGATTGTGTATTCAGTTTCATCTGTGCATGTTATTCTACAAAGAGGAGCAAAATCAGTGAGGAACTGCCCTCCCTGTAGAGGAAAAATGGGTTTGATTTAAGATAGGGTTGATGATGATTCAAGTGTCATTAAAAGGACTGAGAGTTCAAAGGCAGAGATGACCCAGTTTTAGATAATTTCCAACATGCAGTTAGATAGACAGACAGACAGACAGACAGACCACTTGAGGCAAGTTAAATCACCCGCTTGGACTTCCCAGACACTTTGTTGTTCAGTCGACTGCACCCATTACTGATCTGATAATTGATGCTTTTTATTGTCCGCCCATTCTGAAGGATGGGGTGTGTTTCTGCTAAAGTGACGACACATATTCTGCAGGGAACAAACACAAAACCTGAATTGTTAAAGCCATACAGTACATCACACTTAGGTTATTCTCTCTTCTAAGAGTCAGGCAGTATGTGTAACATGAATAAATGTTTTATCCAGAGATGTAGTGGGGACAGACCCAATTAACAATGGTCCACTGTTGTTTTAGGCTGACACAAAACTGATGCTTCACTTAAAAGAGAGTTCTGCTTATAACGGTGGCTGTTGATCTAATAACAATAATTGACACCTGTTTATTTGCTACATATGTTTTGTTTTTGTTTTTTACCTGTTTGAATGCTGCAGGATGCAGTGGTCTTCACAAGCTTTCCCCTTCATATCTAAAGAAGAAAAATAAATACAACATTGTAACTCGTTCAGGTTAACTATTTTGTTTAATGTATTCGTAGAATTCATTTTATCTTGGCTAAACCACATAACAGGTGAATATCATGTGTCTCAGTGAGTCTGTTTGCATGTCAAGCAGCTAGCTACTTAGCAGTTAGCTAACAACATCTGGTAACGTTTTAAGTCAGATTTACCGGCTCTGTACCATCGTGTGTAATACCGATCGATAACGGAAGGCGCCTGTGCCTCCGTGTCTCTCTGCTCCGTGCCGTCCATAAGAAATTTTCAGGCTATTGCTTGTAAAAAAAGACGAAATTGAAGCAGCGCCCAACGCTACTTACTTGACGGACTGCAAATTGTGTCGCACCAGACAGCCCGTCCATCAAAGGGACCCGGAAACTTTTAGCGCAAAATAGTTCCGGACATTTTTTTCCCACTCTCTTTTCTTGAGGCTTTGAGAAAGTGGATCTGTGCGCTTGCAAGCTGTAGAAAAACACCTTCAGCCGTGTCCTGAAGTATAAGAATGTTTTCACAGTTGGCAGCGCCAGTCTTTGAGGGAAGAGGCGTATCCTTATTGTCCGTAAAAGTGATAATGGCAGAGAGATGTTCTCCGACCTGAGGGAAATCAAGCTGTGAAGATGACTAGGTGTGAATGTTTTACTTTATTCTCACAATTCTTTGTTCTCACTTAGACTGTGACTAATAGCCTAGCACCGTTTGAATTATTTAATTCACCTGAATTTGATTTAAATATCCCAGGCTAGTTGTCTAATTAAAATTGATGATTTTCAAAGATATCCAACCCACTCTAGACTAGACATTTGTGCCGTGCTGGTGTCATCAATCTCTCTCTCTCTCTCTCTCTCTCTCTCTCTCTCTCTCTCTCAACACACACACACATGCCCAGGCCCTGGAGTCACAGTACAGGGTGTAGAAGTGCTGATGTACTGTGAACCCGCATCTGCAGTCTCAGATGAATTCACACCAGACTTTACGGCCGCTCCAAGCCTCCATTTATCTGGCAGAATGATAACTGACTATTTCTCATCTCTGCGGACAGGTATGCATTAGGCATAAGTCCTCCTCTCAAAGTCGGTTTGACTTTGGCGACTTCAGGCCGTTCACATGTGAAACTTTTCTCCAGGTCTCTCTTGTCGTGGCGGCAGAAGAGCCGTGCAGGCAGTATTTCCAACCGCCGTGAAGTGTCACTCCAGTCTTGAAACACCGCAATTTCCTCCGCACGTGCGGCAGCGGGCTCTGACGTGACTACTTGGGAATCACTGTTAGAACATTTGTCCCCATCGCCCACTAGGTGTCACACTATTACTGACAACCGCATAGACTGAACTCCTCACATGCCATTCAAGGCAAACTCATCAGGTGACACCACAGTTTAGAAAAACGCCAATCATCTTGCACACACTTGGTCCAAATGTATTCCATCTAAACCAAAATGTCCCTAAGTATCTATCATCAAGATGAATTTTTGTCTGGATAAGCCAGTGTCAGAATGTGTTGTCGTTGCAATAACACAGACATTTCATAGTGACATTGATGGAGCTTTGGTGTGTTTAATTTCCACCTATCGAAGAAGTTTTACTTAATCCTAATGAGTCTTGCAGATGGTGCCTAGAGGGATCCTGGCCTGAGTCTGCATCCATTATGTAATGAAAAGGGCCAAGAAAGAATGAATGAAGGAATGTTCCCGCGCCTGGCTCGGGTGAAATGTCTCTCTCTCACTCAGACCGATCAGATTCCATACATATCTGGCTTGACGTGGTGCTTGGACTATGTGGATAGTGCTGAGAGAACATTTTTGGGGGATTGGCGCTGCATGAGGCAACTTAAGTGTGATGACTTCATGTTGGTCACATAATTGAGAGAGAGAGAGAGAGAGAGAGAGAGAGAGAGAGCTAGAGTGGCTGAGGGGCACAATGAGTTTTCCATGTATCTGCTCACCACTACCAAGGCTTGGAAACTTTTGCAGTGGAGACCCATCGTAATGTGTTTTTCCATTACTCGTCTCTCTGTGGTAGGCCGTCGTCTGTAATTAATTGAGGGATGAAACACAAGCCATTGTGGAAATCGCGGACACAAAGCCAGCAGAGCTATGCGTCGTGCTCGCATCTTGTTTGTGAGCCAGTCACATCCAATAAACAAGGGATTCAGCAGTCAGGGGGATAAACTTTATTTGTGGTCTGTTTCGAGATATGTGACACTTATGCGGGGATCAGTTTCCCCACCGCAAATCAAATTTCTAGCAGCCATTAATGTTATGACAAATAGACAGTGATGGATGTTTTATCCAAGTACAAGCAGACACAAGCTACTACTGTAAAAATCTACTGTAGGAAGTTTAAAGTAGCTCATTTAAAGAGTAAAAGCTAAGGAACTAGGCTGTATTTTAAAAACAACCATTTTGTTCAACTCTGAAAAGACAATAGAGCAAAGTTCAAACTAGATTCTTGGAAATTTGGAAATGAAAAAAAAAGTGCACCAACAAAGCGAAGCCAGTTTCCTCTTTTCATCTCTGCTGACTGTGAAAGGCTCCATAATTTATGATGTGTTTACGATGGCCCGGTTTATGATGTTTATGGAGAGCTGACAAACTCTGTACTCGATGGTAGTGTGATTTAAAATGTAACTAAGTGCTTAAGCAAACTTGCACTCACAACTGACTTAAAAATACTCAATCAAGCACAAGTATCTAAGAAAAAAGGTACTTGGTTACAGTAGCATGACTAACTTACTCCCATGTAAATAGATGCCAGAATGATTCCAAGCCCTTCATCAGTTCCTCAGAAAGACCAGATGTCACCTCCTGTGAGGGGCTGACTGAGGTTTGAATTCAACCTTTACAACTTCTGGGGAGACCAAAGCGTTGAGATCAACATGGAAGAAAGGAAAAGGGTCTCTGTGTTATTCTAGCTTTACCCGACCGGCTGCTCCATGCTCCGTGCCTGACACCTCGGCACAAAAAAAAAAAAAAAAAAAAAGACCCATCATTACTCACTGTCAGGCCACTCTGCCAGTTTCTGCTGGGTGAACACACACATAGGTTCCTCCTGATGAACTGTGATACATCTGGTGTCTGTCCCTGGACAAAAATGCTGACATTTGTGAGCATGTCTGTGTGTCTGAGTGTGTTTATGCGTGTGTGTGCGTCTGTGTTTATCAGTCTATTTGCCCATGTCTATATGGATCTGTCACTCTGTGTACATTCCCGACCCGTCGCTGCAGACTGCTGAAGTGAAACACACTCCATCTCCCCCTCGTCCAAGTCGGGTTCGAGGTTCACTGGCTGGCCGTCAGTCAGGCATCTCGAGTGTCTGCAGCTGCAGAGACTTCTGTGTGTATGTGTGTGTGTGTGTGAGAGAGAGAGAGCGATGCACGCCTAGCTCCACGTCAGCTACTGCTACAGCTAGCTAGCACCCCTGTCTGTTTGTCTGTTTGGCTCCAGCATTCTCCCCCTCCACATGGAAGTCCTCCAGCGCCTTTATGACGCTCGTCCTCCCTGCCAGAGCAGAGCCCGATAAGGGAAGAGCGAGGCTCCGGCCAAGGGGGGCGATGTCTGCACGGCTTAAAAAGATGATCCGCAGCCGCTTCTCTGGGGTTATGAACACATGTGCTTATTAGGATCACACTTACAAAGTCAAATTGCAGAGTGGAAAAATGATGGTTTCCTGGTTTCCCCCGGCCCGCAATTAGTTATGTCTTTAGCAAAGAGAGACAGACGAGATAGATCATGTGTAATTCATCGGAGCTCTGCTGCGTGGCTTTGACACAGATGGGGAGAATTAATGCGAGGAAGGAGATTGGTTTTAATCAAAAGTGGCTGATGGGCTGCATCAAACTATCAGTGCCACTTTGAGCTGTTGGCTGATCAGGAGCGGGATTCCAAGTCAGAGAAAAGCAGACAGAGGGATGCTGCGCTGAAAGAGGCCGGCTCCTCTTGTCTTGGACAGTGATGAGGTACACCTGCGTTTGCCATTATATGGGAGGACACAATGCCAAGATGCACATATAAAACCTTTTTTATTCATTGGAACGTACGTTTACGTAAATGTACTGGGTAATAGCATGGCGGCGCTTGTATTTTTTAAAGGGTTCTTAAACGTGCTTTGTGTACCTTTTTGTCTGGTTTCAGTTGCGTCATCTGAAGTGTTTGAGTTTAACGATGGAGTAAATCTAAAGTTCGTGCCCTTAGGTGAGAGGACCGATTCACCATGTCTGTCTGACAGATGACGGCTGACAGCTGACTTCCAGTTGACAGCTGTCTGAAACCTCTGAGAGCTCAGAACCAATTCAGTCCAAATTTTGGATCGAAAGCCGTAAACATGTCATCCACAAACGAACCACAGCCCAGGAGCATGTCTTAGCCAGAGGTTTTAAGAGCCTTACTGAATGCCATATCTGCAGAACCATCAGTATCACCGCATTAAGCCGATCCCACATCAGTTTGTTATTAGGCTTCCCTGTGGCAATCAGAAGCCGGTGGTACGATCAATCATGTCTGAGCTTTGCTGTTATTTCTGGCCGCTCTCCAAAGGCAGCACGGCCTCCGGCTGAGGCAAATATGCATTTCTCTCCCTCTCTCTCTCTCTCTCTCTCCTCATGATCACTCATGATCACTCATGATGAACAGGCATATTTCATCACAGAAATGTTCTACATAAGCTAACATCCCTCCTCCTTGCTGCAATAAAAACATAAAACAGGATGCAACAAATTACTATACAGTTGGAAAGACCAGTTCAGCAAATGATGGAGAAAATCCCACGTTGCTTCTCTCTCTCTGTTGCTATTTTGGTTATTCTTATCTTGGTGGCAAGGTACAGCCAAACCCTATCATTTTCCCTTGACCTGTTTGCTCCTCTCTCTGGGTTCAGAGCATGAACGCGCTCATGACTTCGGCCCTGTGCTGAAGCAGAGGGACATACCATTGCAGTTTGAACACAGTTAGCCCGAGGAACCCAGTAATCAGCAGGGAACACGGCCGGAGCCAGTGCACAGATGATGAAGAAGGGACAAATTCCCCTTCTCTTATCCCGTACACACATGCTTCCAATAAAACCAGGGGATATCAGCCATTTAAGTGAAGCGCGTGTGCGTTTATGCGTGTGTTTATGTGCGTGTGCAACTACAGTATGCATACGAGACAAGGGGATTATGTGTCCCTGGCGGCGGAGCGAGACACATTTCGGATGGCATGCTCCTCTACGGGCTCATAAAATTTGATGCTCCTTTGCTCTTATGAAGCCCCGTCAGATCTCTTGGATGTCGTTCGGTAGGGTTTTCCCTCTTAAGTTCCTTGTAAGTCAACATTTGGGACGGCAACTGACAGTGATGAAATATGACTTTGACCTCTGAGGGGAAGAAATATTGTCCAGAGGGGAGGGTCTAAATTGGATAATATTTCAACTCCTGATCATCGGTTTTGCACACTGTCTCCTCATCTTGGCCTGAATAAAGGCCAATCGGGTTTTCTTCAAGGGCTGGCATGCTGGAATACAAACAAGTACCCAGAAACCGTTTAATGTCCCGTCAGAGGTCACAAGCTAGTCGGCAAATGAGCGTCCCATTAAACTGTGAGCCATTCATCTAGCCGAGCCCGCATTTGGAGATATTTTCATCAATCAGACACAGTTTTCTCTTCCTGGTGGCCCATCCCCTCTTTTGCCCACAGTTTGACCTCATCCATCTTCCTCCACCTTTTGCTCTTTCATTTTCGCCCAACGACAACGACGAAGCGCTCCAGCCTCATTCCTGATGCTAATTTTTTTCGCGGCTGTCACCCTGCTTGTCATTCTCTCAAGACGAATGGAGTGCGGGAGAAGCTGGGGGCCATGGAAAGAACAAGTCCGTTGCGAGGCGCAGATACAAAATCCATGCACACGCATCAGGAGTGATTCACAGGTATTTAGAGCTCTCAGCGTTGGATTCCTCACCGCATGTGCACCATTGCCAAAGCAGTAAAATTTAACAACCCTTCTTTTTATGAAGCACAGAGAGGATATATGATCATATATACTTAACATTTTTCACTGACTGGGATTATTTGGGTTTACCAACACTTGAATATCTTATTAGGCGGTGCTTTCACAGTGCTTTGTTTATTATTTGTGAGAGCCCATCTGGCAAACAGCTGCTTCCAATGTTCTTAATGGAAAGTCGAGGTTTCTCCAAGAAGAAATCTCCACCACGCGTGCTCACATGTAGCACGCTAGCAGGCAGGATGCTCTGGGCTGCAACTCAGGCAGCAGTTCAATGGCAGCGCTGTCAGCCCAGCCTTTCATCCAAATATCCATCCAGCTTCTTCCCTGCATGTCTGAACTTTTCCAAAACCCAAATAGCTGTTTTCACAATATTCTTTTTTTTTTTTTTTTTTTTTGCCAATTTTAATAGTCTGTGCAAGATTCATACCTGATATCTAACTTAAATATACTGATGTACTGATGTTTCTGCGCTGTTAAAATGAATTTGGATGCTTTGGTTAAGATAAAGGCTCTTGTGAAGTGGAACCTGTGAAAGCACCATGACGCTTAGTTCATACCACATAAGTTTGGTCGCTTAAATTTAGTTCTACAAAGTGACACCTTCAGGGTGCGGACTCAAATGTGTGTACAAAAGTAGGAGTCAAAAAACCATGTGAGAGGTAAGAAACTGACTGCGTTTCACACAGTCTGATTTGGGCTTTTACAGCAGCACTCAGGTCAGGCTATTAAAGCAACTGTTACAAGCTCTGTAAAAATGGTCCTATTATGCAGCTTGCACCTCAAGACCTGTTCACTCCCAGGCCAAAAAACCCTTTAATGACAGTGAACGCACAACGTTCAGTAAATTCATGTTGCTATTTTGTCTTTAATGTCACTGTTGTACCTGCTTCCCATTTTCCTCAGCACTTGTACATGGAAGAATATGGAGGGGGGAAAAAACACTTTATGAGCACATTGATCGTCACTGCCTCGTTTAAAAGCATTTATGAGAAATGGCTTCAGGAATGAGAGCAGGCACAGAAGAACTCCTCGGTCCCTGGCAAGGATTCGGACCTTTGGAGCTTTTCTGGTCAGTTCAGTATTTGTTTGTTTTCCCCTGGGTCTCTGGACAGAATTGGATATGGCTGTGTGTATTGGCTAAGACCCTTGTTTCTACTTTAAAGAAGAACATGTCCTCGTGTTTTGCTGCGCAAAAGCAAACACATGATTTTGCTAAAGGTACTTTTTAAGAGAGTCGCTGGGATTTGGAGGAGCAATCTCACAAACAGTCTCACTTTGCATGTGTTCATTTTTCAAAGCACTGGTTAATTCTTTCTGTTTCTAACACCGTGTTACAACCAAAAAACAACGTTAACATCTGCGGCTGCCATATCTGTGTCCGCATTGAGGTTGAAACGCGATAGAGATCTAAAAGTCGAGTTTCCATTCAACGGCTGTAGGAAGTGGTCAGAGTTAAAATAAGTGTGGAACCGAACAGCTTGTGCTTCATTAAAGGTGAAACTCACAACAACACACTGAGCTATTGTGAGGAGTGAGGACACGTACCAAAACTTCTGTATGTACTCCAACATGGTCCTGATTTAGAATGAAACAGGCTGGATTTACAAGGTGCAGCTGAACCATCCAATGATTATTCGGAATGTTTCTTATGAGCTTGGTGACATAGCAAACAAAACTTTTATTTGCAACCTGCAGCTTAATTCCATGCATGAAAGTTGCACATGCAATTCTCATGCATTTTGCTATGGATTTTTTTTCTATTGCTACATCACCAAAGCCATACAGAACATTCCAACTGATAATGCAAACCAAATTCATGATTCTCATTGGATGGTTCTCTTGTGGAATTCCAAACAGCCGCATTGCGTGGAAATGAAGTTGCATTTCATTTGCACCATGTAAAGCCAGCCTAATTAGAGTATGTTGTTGCATAAGTAGCTGTGTATTCACTTAAGAACTTAATGCATAGAAGATGCAGAAAAAAAACACTCATCACAAAGATCTCCGAAAACGCCTCCGCCCAATAAAAAGGCCTCGGAGACCACAGTTCCATGTTATGAACGCTGTGGAGAGGGGGAAAAAAAGGAAAAAGGCTGTTTTAATTAACAAAGGGCAAGTACAGAGCACGTTTTTTGACTGAGCAAAGCAAACATTTATCCGGATTTTTTGAGGCACGCCAGTGAGCATCCAGCGCTGAGGTGGTGAAGTCAGAGGTTTGGACAGCTGGGCCCGGGGCTGGAGGGGAGGATGTGGCAAGATTAGAAGAGCCTTATTACATAAAGCAGGCTGTAGGAAGGAGGCTCTCCCTCCATCTCCTCACTTCCTTCCCTTATCCCTCTCTCTCCATACATGCGCTTCTCCATTTCCTAGGGACAGACATGACTGCGGCCTCACCTCTCCTCCCCGCTCTTGTTTTCATCATCCAGGGCAAAAGCCGAGGCCGCAGTGTGTTGTCCGAGTGTTTTCCTTGGTTCTTATATGCACTGTAACATCAAACAAAATTCAGATGGAGACCAAGGGCCCCGGCTCACGAGCCCTCCTCTCTCCACCCTCTCTGTCTCATCACAAAGTCATCTTGATCCTGAGCTTTTCTCAGAAGACAACATGCCCCGCGCGGGTGTCCGGTTTTGTGAATGTTAAGCTGTAATTCTTCCGCCGGTCGACCCACCAAGATCCTTTGTTTCCACCGTGTATCCACACAGATGTGTGATGGTTGGCAGAGTCATGAAATATTGTCTTTCATATCTGCATTTCTTTTGCGGTAAGCGGTCACATGATTTCAAGGAACAGCTGCTTTTTTTTGTTGTTGAATGTTTATAGTGAATATGCATGAATAAGTGGGTTAAAGGTAAGGCTAAGTTTATTTTGAATATATAAGTGCCTCTTGATAGATTTTCTACCGCTCCAAGTTTCCCATAACTTGACCTTCATTCTAATTCACACAGTTTTTACATATGCTCCATTCTGGAAATAACACACACGCTGAGTGCAGTTGTCACTGAGCCATGTCGTCGCTGTTCAACAGCGGGACTGGACAAGAGATACTTTCATTTATAGCACAAACCTGCACTGGTTTCCACTCTTGTCTTCCCCAGAATGGTTCCACATGGTCTGGAGAGGTGTGATGTGTGGAATGACTTATGCTGACTGGACAGCAGTCTCGGCATGGCGCAGCAGTAGGCTACCAGATGTGTGGCTTTGCATCACCGATTGTTCCACATACACATGCACGTGCGCACTCACACACACATGCATAAAACAACACCCACATCCCTTCAGCTTCTCAACACATAAACACGCCCTCTACCAATCGGATCCCTTTGTGTGGCTTGCAGGTATTTTACGAGACTTTAAAACCAGGCAGCGCAAGTATTTGATCCTGTCCTTTAATTGAATCAGTAGAAAGTGCTGAGTTTGTCTTGACGAGTCAGACACTGTTAAAGGGGAACCTTAGATGTTAAATGAGACTTAATGAAAATGAGTAAATTAGATTGGCCTGGTTGCCAAGTTTGTGGCTGCCAACTTTGTCGATGTACACAGAGCTATATCCGGTCTTTAACCACTATTAGTCATACCGGACTTTCATGACACAACTTTCTTTTTTCATCAAGCTTGATAGAACATAATGTCTTCACTTATGGGAACTACTGTTTAATAAAAATGTCCCATGTTTGTTCAACTGTGAGGGCACCTGACTAATGGCACATAGCTGGCCAAACCCTCAGTGACTCGTGAGTGACTGAATGATTCCCCTGCACTTCTGCTTACATTCTCAGACATATTTATCATGCTGCACTCTCCCACTCTGCTAAGCCGGTCAGGCTAGAACAAACCCATAGATTACGGCACATTTTGCTCTCCGTGTTTGCTTTTTGTGGTTAGTGGTTGAGAATGTTTAGGTCAAGGTTTTAAAATAAGGAAGAGGAAGTTGCTCAAACACAAGTAGGAAGATGTTGGCTGAGAAACAGTTCTCTGTGACACAAATTCTGTTGAAACATTTAAAATAAAATTGCATTTCCGGCCAAATAAATTTCCTTACGCGTTACTTGTTGCGATATGCAATTATTTATCGTCATCGCACCATTTGTAGACAGCAGCTGATGCAATTGTTCGCTCGGCCTCTCATCTGGTGACCATGTTGCAATAGAGAGGCAGGCGCTCAGGCAGTAAGAGCAACAGCGTGACACAGCGCACTCAGGGTAAGAGGGCAGTTTGACAAATATCAGCTGTTTGTCCGGATGTTTGTGAGGAATTAAAAAATGTAGGAACACTCAGAATTTCCTCCCATTGTAGTTACAGCGGATTTTTAACCCTGGATTATGTTCAGCAACGCAAAACGTTCCCAAATGCTTGATGTGGCTGAGATCCTGCAGTGCAAGGCAGGAAATCAAAAGGAGTAGGTGATGTGAGTTTTGAACCGTGGAATCAGAGTAGGTGTTCTTGTGGCATTATATTTTCCAACTTGTAGAATAGATTGCACTGTGTAGAAATGCTGATGTTGGCTGTTGTGAGATGATGAAGGAGATGCATGAGATGACTGTGACAGTGCTCTATTTATCACAAGAACAATCTATGAGGTCACCGGTGAAGTTTTTGATTGGTAATAATGATAATTTTCTCCTACTTCTTCCAAGACAAACATTTGCTATATATAACACTAAAAGTTTATTTTGACTCACAGCATTCAACTGTTAAATGTGGTTTACCTACAGGTGTTAAATATAGAAGAAAATAGTTTGAAAGCAACAAATTCTCATGTACAAATGAACATAAATCAACAATACATGTGGCATTCAAGTCTCCTGTTGACCATCATCATGCCAAGCTGTTTGGTTTTACCACTGAGTACACATCACAGTTCAATTGCACTATAATCCCCCTTCATTTCCGTATTTCAGTTCATGTGTAACAGCTCAAGTGTAAGTGTGCCATATATAGATTCATGTATGTTTATCCTTTCCTTAGAGTTCAAAGTGCACAGATCAGCAGGTATACCTAAACACCTGATTGTTTTGAACTTAACATAAATGCTTAATGCCCACTTCCAACACCGGGAATGTGATGGGCGACAGACAAAGACGCCCCCTGCCCCCGTCACAGTTTGAATGGGGAACTGTTACACGGGGGCGTTGACGTCCCTTGAAGCGAACTTCCTTAAAGCCCACGGCCTTGTCCCTAGATTTCATCCTCATAGTCCAAATTTTCGAGGTTGGTCTGAGGGACGACATAAACAGATCTGCTTTTCTTCTTCCTGCCCTCCGTCCTCTGCTGATCCTGGTTCCCAGTAAAGGACAAGTAGGCGGCGAGGCTGTTCCTTACTCCGTAGCTCACCATGCTGTCTCTGTTGTCAGTGCTCGTGGGACTCCCATTGCTGAACAGCTCTTGCCTGCAGTGGGTGGAAATTAAAAAAAAAAAAAAAGAACTTAAATAAAGGAACTGAGTATCTTAATTTAACATCATAAATTTAAACCATTTGTGCTGTGGAAAAATAACACCCATTTCCTGTCATCGAATTCAAAATCAACTGATTGGATCACGCGTGTAAAGATAGCACAAGCTGTATCCTGTACTTAAGGTCATTACAGTTCATACCCAAAGTTCAAGTGTCCAAGCGCTGACAGCTGACAGTTGGGACAATCTTTCCAGCAAATGTGGACATAAAGGAAAAGAGCACCTGCCAAGTTTGCATTGCATTGTGGGATTACCCAAGAGGATAGACTGGCCCAATCCAAATGTCTTTTTATTCACATGCATATACACATGCATGAGACTGAATCTGGTGAAGAACATAACTAAGACTCTACCTGTCCACTTTCTTCCAATCAAAGTTTCGTCGCATGACCACAGGTGGAGGCTGGGCACTCTGGGCTTCTGCTGAAGGGGCCTTGCTGGACAGACAGGGGGAAGTGAGCACGCAGCAGAGGCCATCTGCAGAGTCTGACAAGGCAAGCGTTAATACAAGTGAAATGCTGTAAATGACGCGCTCACAAGCATGCAAACAAACACACGCAGAGCGAACATGATGCCGCGCACGTTAGCTCAACCAGCCGTGCCCTTGCTAACTCAAGCAAAAAGGCACAAACCAGACTTGGGTAGAGAGAGAATACACAAGCGGAATAACCACAATGTAGAGTCATATGAATACTGATTCTTCTCACAGTGTATGCACCAATGGTCATCATCAAGCACACACATATCTCATTTCCTGTTGTGTTCCTAAAATGTGCTCTGAGCACAGGAAGTAAAATAGTCCACTGATGAGAAGCAGCTCTATATTGAGCTCATGAATGGTTATTTTCAGTGGGTTGGTTGGCTTCTGATGGTTATCTATTGTGTTTGTGAATTTATGTGTATGTTTGTGAATGGATCTACATGTGTGTGTATTTTTTAATTTTTAATTTTTAATTTTAATTTTT
>OMLF01012049.1:31372-61564 GCA_900302615.1 Holocentrus rufus
CACCTTCACACAGCCTATCAAAACTTCCAAAGTACGCCCTCGTGACAATAATAATCATTTTTATCTAAAGCCATCCAAACTGTCCAAACAAAAATCTCAATGACTGCCTCCATGAATGCGAAGGGGATTACGGGCAGATGTTGGAGATTTGGCATTTAAAGCTGAAAATACCTCGAAGTCATTTACCCATGCGAGTCACTTGAATGGCTACAGGATCCAGAAGGACTGTGATAAACAGCTGCTGAAAAGCACCGGCAGAGACCTGATCTCCTGCATTTTGTACCCACACATGTCACCTAGCGCCAATCACTGGCTGCTAATGGAAACTTGAAAATCCTACAACCCGAGGCTAGGTCTTTAGAGATAGCGGATCAGCCAGGGTAAATAAGACAAGGCATTCCTGCAGTGGGCTGGGCCGACGCATACAAGAAATGCCAGGACAAATCAACCATTCATACCCAGGTCATTCTCTATTTATTGTTATTATATGTGTTTTTTGAGGAGGGGGGTTGTGAAAATTATGTCAGTACGCACCGAAATTCTAGTATAGTCTCAAAATTAAAATGAAATCAAGACAATGTTTGTTTGTATTGAGTAGTCGTGACTGAACTGAGGTGAAATAAATACGCCTCTTTGGGCTCTTTCCTGATGACCCACATGCAGATGCTCTAACAGACAGCTTTTGTTACAAGTAGGGATCTTGAGACCGCTCTGTAGGAGTCGGGACCCAGCAGCATCCTAAATCCCTCTCTTTTGTCAACGTGTCACCTCTCGTCTGCCAAAAGCCCAACAAGTGAACAAAGCAGGAGCACAAAGGCTTGATAGAGGCACACTGTGTCAGGGGCTGACAAGAAGCTCCAGTACAACTGGCCTCTAACTCCTGGATGAGAGGGAGAGATGTGAACCTCAACCTGCGGCCAAGTGTGTGTGTGTGTGATACAAATACCTGTACCCCATCACCATTAATATCTCCCACACACCCACACATGCACACCTCAATTTGTCTCTCTCTCCTGAAACTCTCATTCTCATTCACACACATGCACACTCTTCATCCATCTCCATAGGCAGCGCCACTGTAATATATTGCATGTATGTTGGCACAGGACCAGGACCTGCAGTAAATTCTCATCCTACATGTCTGAGCCTGGAATTAAGTCCCCATAGATACAGGACAAGGCTGACGTGAGGCGAGGAATTTCAGCTGGATCAGATAACCGCAAAACCAAATTTTGATCCCCGCAGATGGCTCGCTGTACATTTGGCACTGAAATTGTAGTTAAATTCAGCATTGAAAATTCATTTCAAGCTTGTCCCTGTGGTTTGTCAGCATGACTCAAAGAGAGAAAAAAAAAAGCAATTTAGCACTGAAAAAAATCATACTTACAGTTCTGATTTCAACACTGAGAATATCTGAAGAAACAAATCAGTAATGGTATGTTGATGCTGATTTTTTGGGATTGATGCAATTGCGGTTGATCTACATGAACATTGTCAAAATGGAAAGCTGCAAACAATTAAAGATGAGGTATTGTAAAAGGCCCTAGACATGAAAAGGAAATAAATGACCAAAACTATTTCACGAAGGTAATAAATCAGGTCTAGGGGAGTGAAACTATGCGATGAGAAAACGATTGCAGACATTAAAACACTTTGGAATAAAGGGTTTTAATCATTACTGCTTACCACTGGTATGTGTGTGTATGTGTGTGTGTGTGTTAGTGCACACTTCTGTACATATGCACATGAGCGTGACTGCTGCATCTGTGCCTATGCGTGTTTAAAGTTCAGCTTGTGTGTCTATAGCATACCGCCTTTCATACAAAAGCCTCAGAGGGGCGATCCGAGGCCGGTTGCTGTTCTTGCGCGGGCCTCCGAGCCTGTTGCAACGGACCTCGAGAAAACAACAGTTTTGCTTGGCACGGCTGTGACTTACTAAATGTTTGCACAATGTGTTCAGGCTTTCCACTTATCAGCAAACACAGGCATGAATGGAAATTAGATTTTTATATAAATATCCCTCCTCGAGAGGCTCGCCTGCGCTGAGGGCGGAGGATCATTTACAACGCTGTACAATCTGTAAACACATAATAACAAAGGATTAATGCGTCAATTACTAACAAATGTTCCCGTTAGGTTTGATTTGTGAACCCCACCTCGCTCTTGAAAGTGAATTTCTTCATACATACCCTCACATCTCTCTGAAGGCCATTTATATTGAACTCGGCTTTATTTGATTAGTACCTGTGTGCTGTTGGTTTTACCTGCCCTGTGATGTCAGAGGCTAACATCTATCAATAAAAAGGTATTGCAGTGTTAATAGTGAGGAGGAACATACATAAGGAAATGTTCATATTTAACTGTGCCGCGTGATTGGTACTGTAGCTGAGGGTTCAAGCGAGGCTGTAGGATTCCTATAACTATGGAGCCCATGCAGCAGATGTTTTCCTTAGTCCATGAGTCGCAGACCACAGCTATATAAAGTCAGTATAATTACTGGACCGGTCTGAGAAGAACTCGCCATGCCCTCTCTCTCTCTCTCTCATTCTCTCTCTCTCTCTCTTTCGCCCTCTTTCTCACACACATCCAGGCCACTCATGTCGCACAAAGGCTCATGGAAGGCCCACAGAGATGAGTCAGGTATTATATGGTGAAAATGGAGTGATGTCACCGATCAACATCAAACAGCTCAGCACGTTCTGCTGTCTAATTTGTAGTCACGGTGCATGTTTGCTGTTATTTTTGTTCCAGTTGCAGTCACATAACGCTCCCACTGGTTTTACAGTCTGCTGTGAGGCCATATATTCTTACATCTGGAATTGTTTCAGTTCATATCTCCTGCTCTTTCATAAACAGCAAATGATCCTTGTCAAGAACCCAGCTGCAAAGACGCGATGCGATATTCGGGGAACTTTCCCACAATACTGGTGTGCATGCAGGGGACTTTTTTTTTTCGTATCACCTCAGCAGTTTTTGGTCGCCTCTTGGTGTTGTAAACTCAGTCTCCCATTCTAAGGAGGATTAGCGACTCCACTTGACTTTGAAGCTTGAAGATTTCCAAAACACGGTTTGACTTCAAGGCTTGTCTGCGAGCTGAGGGGGTTTTAATGAGGGGATTTTCAGTTTGACCAGCTATGCAAGACTTCAGTCATGGACGGTCAGCTCCCATAATCAGGCCATCTATCACTATTTTTATACCTGGGGTACTTTTTCTGGCCTCTTTCACTCCCATGGAACATACTCGTGACACACTGGGCTTGAATCTAACTTACAACCAGAGTGAAGTGCACAAATGTACGCAGGCTGACCGAGTGGGTGAGAGGCCCTCACTGTCGCCCCACAGCAAGACGATCCCTGACCCTCCCTGTGTGGAGGCTGCATGTTTTCCTTCTGTCTGTGAGGGTTTCTCAATTGGGACTCTTTTTTGCCCATAGATAACAACGTGGGTGAGGATTAGGAGGCAGGTATAGTGAATTTTGGAATGAACAAATCCACACAAAGAAGTCTGAAGTGCAAATTAGTGGAGAAAATGGAAAACATTTATCAGCTTGACGCTAGCTAAATTTTATATTGCTGTCTTTGTTTATGTGGATTAAAGAAGTGAAGAATTGTGAGGGGGGATTACTGTTTTTGTATCACAAATGACAAAGCAACACTTTTTAATATCAGATTGTAGATATCAGATATCTTAAACATACAAGCAACATACAAGCATTCATCTAATTAATTTGAATGGGCGTGCCAAAAAAAAAAAAATTGGGCATGCCAGTAGTGCACATGAACTTTGCATGTCATCCCCTCTCTCTCTCTCCGTCCTGTCTGTCTCTGCTGTGCACCAGCTAATAAAGCATGAATCCCACAGGGAAAAAAACACTTATATAAAAAATGTATATCCCCATAACTGATCTTAGGGTCAGCTAAGCCTTTCCCTGGAACAACTTACAACTTTAACTGCTGTCTGAATCATTAAACACCCTGACCTCAAGTCAGCTGACAGACTGAGCCCTGCCAGCACGTCCACTTCATCTGGAAGCTCCGCGGTGCACGGTCGCCTCACTTTTCTGCACGAGATCCCTCACCACATCGAAGGCATCGCAACAAAGAGCACGGGCAACCCGGCATGATGCAACACTGCTGTGATTGGCATCAGCTAATGATGCACAGGTCCATGCAAACCCCTGCAGTTAACAACACTAACCCCCGCTGTTGTAACAGACTGGAACATAAATGATAGATACAGATGTGGGAGTGAATGATACCATCTGTGGTTTCCAATCTGTTTTTTCCTGTCTGTATTGTTTTAATGGAGGATAACAGGGCATTTGATGTGTGTGTGTGAGAGAGAGAGAGATGGGATGGGGTGGGGGGCTGTAGGTGTGTGAGAAGGCAAGTTTGTTACATGCTACAGGCAAGGCAAAAAAGAGGGGGAGAGAAGATGGAAAGATAAGGAAAGAAAGAGAGAGAGAGAGAGAGAGAGAGAGAGAGAGAGAGAAACATGAAAGATAAGGATAGAGTGACAGATGGAGATGCGCTTCCTCCTCGAATGTGAAAAAAAACCACTCCTCAGCTGCAGCCTTCCTATGCAAATATTGTGGATATAATGTTGCTGCAAAGTGCAAGCGCGCACAACTCCAAAAGAAAAAACTTTAACGGCTGCACGGTTATCAACAAGGATCAGAACAAACAAATTACCGGCACACACAAACAGAGAAGACTCTGCCCACCAGAAACAAGTCTTCTCTATTTGTGTGGGCTGGTAATTTGTTTGTTCTGGATATAATATTTGCAATTATTAATTGCTAATTAATAATAATAATTTAATGATAAAGAAAAACTCAAAATGTTGATGAGTAAACAGACAAACTGATAGCACTGATTGCTACACAATGAAAGGAGACAATGACTTATTACATTTTAGTTCCTCTGACTCACTTTCTGTTCGTTTTCCTTTTTTCTTTTAAAATGTCAATAAACAACCCATCTATAATCGACCCATGTCAATATGGTTTTCTTATACACTCAAACACATTTTGCATCAACTTTAGATTTATTGATCGTCATAGCAACTCAGATTCAAAGAAGTACTGATACATATGAACACAAAGAGCAGGAATTGTTACTTTATTGTACTGTGCTTTATCATATCATGTATTGAAATAGGAACTCCAGATACTGTTAAACTTCTTTTTCTCAAAAAAGCATATTGAGTTGAATTTTAGTGAATTGAGAATGAGACAGAAGGAGGACGTGTTGTGCCAGAGGGTTCAGGTCATCCTGGTCGGTGCAGGAGAGACGCGCGGCTTCAGATCAGCTCCGAGGCTGACAGCCCTCTGACAGGGATTAGAGGACTGCCTGTAAATAATAGGGGTTCAGACCTGGGGCACCTTGCTCCTTGACAATGTGCTCATTTCTCATCTCTCTCTTTCTCTGTCTCTGTGGGAACATATTTTTGTTGCCTATGATACATATCAGATTTATGCTCCTTAGTTTAGCTGTTTTTCATGAGTGTGTCAGCCAGCAGACTAAAGATACGTGAGGGTGAGAGGTCCGACAGACCAAGTGTGGTTTTGGGTGTCTGAAACAACGAACAACCACTTTTCATATAACCAGTTTTCATATAAATTGGTCTTCCACAAGTCATTTTTCCATATGGGTGAATGGCAAAGTGGAGCATAATGAAATTCTTTTGGAATCAACTAAGCAGAAACACATTTACATTTCCAGGGAACTGAAAGAAAAGCAAAGTAACAGACGTTGACATGGATGACATCATAGCAATTCAAAATGAAGATTTGTCAACCAGACCAACAAAGTTTCAGCCCTGAAAATAGAAAATAAAGTCAACAAACTGTAAACTATATTTGTTCTCTGACCAATTCAGTTTTGTTTTACAAAAGTGTAAATAACTGCATGGTCAACTAACATGCATAATTGTTTTTTGGCACAGTGGCAGTTCAGTCAAGACGCCTGTGCATAAAGTCTGTAAAGATGAGATGAGATTGCATGAGATGAGATTTGATGACGTGACGTGGCATGAGATGAAGTGAGGAGAGAGCAAACGAGATGAGGTGGACAGATGATGTGAAATGTGTTGATTTACATGAGATGATGAGATTAGGTGAGACTGGGTGAAACTCTAATAAATTCATGGGATTTGCATCACTGCAGCTGCAGAATAAACGTAAAACATCAAGAGAGTGCAACAAAAGTGGGATGCACTATTTTCCAAAGTAAATCACATAAATCAAAGTGAAGGGGTTAAGCAGATTTTTAGCCTGCAACCAAGACTTTTCTCATCAAAATACTAATCTGGAGTATCTGTGCAGAATAACAAGTGTCAGTTTGCCGCCGCCTGGCCTTGAAGATCTTCGGTTTCCAGACACGCCTAAAATATCTGAGTTGCCAGGGCTTTCAGGAGGAGGATCGGGTGAAAGTGGAGCGGAGGGAGAGAAGAAACCATCCCCTGTCAGAAATATGCGGGGCTCGTCCTTTCAGACCTGACGTCAGCCCGGACTCTTTAATATCTCCCCCGGTCCGGCCAGAGACAGCGGAGCGTGGAGATGACAGGGACGGGACGAGAATGTTGCAGACCCGCGGAGATGAGCGACGTGTTTGGCGTTTAAAACGGGACTAATTCTGGATTCAATGTATTTGCAATTCCTAACCAGTGATGAGTTGGCTCCTGTTGTGGATTCTAATAGCAGCCGGGATTCAACAGGTGAGATGGAGGATGGCTTTCTCTAATCCTGCTAAAAATGCAGGCTGGGTATTTAGCTCAGTTTTAGGCTGCAGGAGAAGGGTGTTCAGTCTGGAGGGACACGTTTCTAATAGTCTCAATAAAATCACCATAATATTACAGAGACTTATACTGAGTTCATGATCACTTTATGGAACTTTCCAGTATTTTTCCAACTCCTATGATATCACTATAATATTCCTGTAATCCTCCCTTAGGGACTTAAAGTGTTCTTTTGGAACTCAGTAGTGAGTTTATGACTACCACGTCGTTCCTTATGGTGACGTTAATCCTGTGATGCCACTATAATATTTTTATAATATTCCTTGTAATATGTCTGTGTTATTCAGTACTAGATGGACTGGCCTTATCATACTTTTTGCGTTTTTTAATCTCCCATTGTGTTTCTAAAGGATTTTCTGTGTTGCGTTTTTTATTTCTATTTTTTTTATTTTTTTATTTCTGCTTTAGTATTGACCAGCATTAGTACATTGATATTTCTGTAATATCCTTCTGACATGTATTATACGACTGTTGTAGTTTATTGTTAGCTATTCTATTGTAAACAGTGACCCAAACCAGTCCATCCACAATTATTAGGTTTTGACCCTGAAGTCACCCTGATTATTCACCATTAATCAGCAGCGCAGCGGAAAATGTCTGAGTCGGAGATGTTTCAGTGACTACAAGTTCATCATTCCTACTTGATCTGTTCCTGATATCTCACAGGGCAGCACATAACTGTCGTGATTCATCCTGTGTTGAAACTTTAACTGTGATGCTGGCAGTTTCCCCTTCACTCTACATGATGTTTTACTGCCACCGTGTGGCTCTTTAGAGAATGGATAATAGGCTACCAGGGCTTCACAGTTTGATAAGAATTTTGTTGGCATTAATGTCATCTTTAATATTATACCTAGAAACTTTAGATATGGAGATTAGTAGTGCGATTGAAAGAGTTAGTGCTATTCAGGGTCGAACTGGTTTCATTTCAGGTGAACATCAGAGGCAATCCTTATTCTAAAAAAGAAGAAGTATTGGAGATTCTTCTGGTCAGATTAAGTTTGGTCTCTGTTAGCATCAGTGATGTTCCCCCCTTCCTCTCCCCCAAAGTTCATGCATGAACTTGCATTCTATCTATCTATCTATCTATCTATCTATCGATCTATCTATCTATCTATCTTTTTTGGATGTTATCACATTTATGTGTGAAAACAGATAAGAAAGAAATACACATTTACTGAGAGTTATGCTTGCCTAATTGGTCTGAAATTGTCTGATAGGCTTAACTGCCTCAATATATAAGCATTAAAGAAACATCTATAATCCTATGATTTGGTTTTCTGAGGTCAAGACTTTTGGTTAATGTTGCGATTTGGAAAAGCACTTTAAGATATATTAAAGTCACTGTTTACTGTAAAGGCATTTTGGGGAGAAATTTGTCTGCTCTATTAGAAGCAACATTTGTCCACAGCTTACCAAAGACTGGGTGGGTGAAAAGATCAGAGCAGGCAGGGACTTATCAATCTCTGTCACCTCTCACAACACAGTTAACACAAAGTTTATTGGCTGGCACTAAAATATAATTGCAATTTGTGGTTACATTAAAAACTATACTGAACTGAAATGATGAAATTGCAAGCTTGTTTTACATACATCTAAGCCTAAATTCTTGCGGTCACCAAATAGTTTCAGCGGCTTTGTCTGCTTATGGTCATGCATGAATTTGCTGCACTGTGTGTTTCTGGTATTGATTCGGATGTCCTGTTGCACTGCCTTCTTGTGACAGTGATAATGTGCTTTTCTAATTAAATCAAGCTGAATTTAGTTAGTAAAGATTAATGATTTGAAGGGCGATGATTGCATTAAGCCTAACCCATGTTAACATAATTAACTTATGAAACACCCACCTCTCTCCGCTCTCCTTTCTTAGGCAGTGACAGGTTCTGTGCTGTTTTTGTTTGTGCACAATTAGCCTAATGTTTGATATAGCTGCAGGCTAAATCAGCTCTTCTGAGGAATGGCTTAGTGGCATGGCCGTGATTAAAACTCATTTATCTGTATTAGCTTTCTGCGCTGTACACAGCAGTTATTAATATGACCATAATTCCATTGAGCTGCCAGGAACAAGCTCAGGGAAATGACATAGGGTACACCATGCATAAGATGATTAAGCATGTTTTTTTCACAATTAATTATGGATTAAGTGTGTGTGTGCGCATGCGTGCGTGCATGTGTGTGAGTGAGACCTTCATGGTTCAAAAGCTCCTTATTGATGTAAAGTGACGGGTTCTCGTCAAGGCGTGATTTATGAGTGTATGGAGAATATTAGACAACCAATGAAATGTTTGACTCCATGACCAGACCAGGCAGTAGCATGGTAATTATGATGGGCACGCTCGCTGCATACAGCCTCACTGTGTCTTAATTACAATGTCCTCTTATGCTTTCATTTGCGCGACATATGAGTTGAATTAATGAGTGCATGACGAAGCTGCAGAATATTTACAGTGTGTTTTAATAACATTTAACCCTTTATTGGAACACACTCGATTTATTTAATCTTTACTAAGTCCCATTTAGTTTACCTACAGTCTTTTTTTCATAGACTCAGACAAAACCTCAAGTCAGTAGACAGCAGATAACTGAGCATTCTCACACTCAGAGGCAAATCTCAATCACTGAACAAAAACGAGCCCAGAGTTGCTCTAAATTCCGGGCGTTCTTCTGGCGTTTTTCTCCAGCACACTGTGTCCGCAAAACAAGCAGGGTTTAATTTGGATTCAAAAGAGTCCTGTTTGTTGTCATAAATACGCATTCTGGGGCAAGAGACGGGCCAGTTTCCTCTACTGGGACTCATACAGCCACTGTCCAAAACTAACCTCCAAGTACTGAGCCGTTAACGTCCCCCCCGTGGCCTGTTCAGTGAACACATCTGCTCTGAAGTGCTGCAGAGCCGCTCACTGTGGGATCTTGGCTCGATGCACAGCAGCTTGTGAGAGGCAATACAATGGTGGGAGAAATCAGCAGGGTTTCATAATTGTTTAACATGAATAAAGTCCAGATTATGATCAATGGAATACTACCAATTTACAGAAACATTGTCATTGATGCAATGGGATTATCTCTGTAGGATTGAATTGTCTGTTTTATGCTCCTGTTTGGTTTATTCTGACGTCTCTCCAAAGAAGGCATTTGGTGTGCCGAGTATTTCACCCAAAGCAAAGGTGTCTGAATTGGGGATTTTGATCTTTCAGGTCAGCAACTAACTGAGAGGTTGAATATGAAAGGATTTAGGATTAAGGGCATTAAGAATATTGCATTGCCACCGGGGGGTAAAATACCTCTCATGCAATAGATGATGGAATTTTGATTATGTTTGCACACAAAGAAGCAGTGGTGAGTCTACAGCATTGTAATGCAAGTTGACTCATAACATCACTGGAAAATACAGATTAAACTCATTTGGTATTCACTGAGAAAGGTTACACTGTGACTGAAGACAATAAAAAATCGCTTTGATTGTCATATTCCCTCTGAATCTCCCGAGAAACTGAATTAAAAAAAAAAAATCACACCTTGATGTTGAGCTTGCCAATCATGCCTGATTTGCTCACACTCTGCCCACCTTTTCCCACCTAGGCCTACTCCCAGAATTCCACTGCCATGCCGCTTGCCGTAGCTGTCGAGCCCACAGCCCTGGACATGTACAACCGGACACAGTACTGCAAGTGGCCGTGCGAGTGTCCCGAGGCGCCCTCCTCCTGCCCCCCGGGCGTAAGCCTCCTCATGGACGGCTGTGACTGCTGCAAGGCCTGCGCCAGGCAGGTGGGCGAGGAGTGCAACGAGGCAGACGTGTGCGACTACCACAAAGGACTGTACTGTGACTACAGCTCGGACAAGCCTAGGTACGAAAAAGGAGTGTGTGCATGTAAGTGTCACTCACCAGAACTGACAAAACAAATGCACCTAACCTGTTCACTTAATGGGAAGCAGAAAATAATTACAAAAATACAAAAAGTAATTAACTATACTCTGAAATGCTACTGAATGCATATTTTAACTGAAATCCTTTTAAATACAAGGTTAAACTGGGAATGGTTATGGGTTATATGATAACATTTTATTTGGATAGTCCACTGAACAGTTTGGTGGTTCAAAGTGGGGTCCAGTGACCCCCATAGGTCCTTCATGGGCTTTCAGGGCGTCCTCAGTAAGAAGAGGAATAGTTGAATTTCCCCATAATTTAATTTACTAGAAACTGTTATAATACAAAAAGAAAAAAAGACAGATTATGACTAGCCCTAGTTTGACATTTACAAACCTAACCTCAACTCTAACTCACATTAATTCAGACACTGAATATTTAGGCTGCTTTTTCTACAATTTTATCACCTGAAACTCAATAGAATTTCTGGTGACACATTATAGTAATTTAAGTAAGTTAAGTAACAATATTTGACTATTCAAATAAACCATGGCTGTTCCAACTATAATTATGTGATCGTGATGAAATATATTTAAAGTGGAAATGCATGAGATTATTGGTTTGCTTTTATTTTGGTGACATCTGTGATATTTTTTTGTCTGTTCAGCCCACGCTAATTACCCAGGGCTTCATTTATTTGTTCCAAACAAGCCAATGTTGCTGCTGATGCAAACATAAACCACATCACTTCCTGTGCAGCAGAACAAAAACTTGCCTGTGACTAGCCAGCAAATGTAAAAGTTTTCATGAACTGGGCATAGATTGAGTCATTGATGTTGTGTCAGTCACCAATAGATGCCATTAATTTACATGAAAATGTCATGGATGATTAACAGTGAATTCATTTAAGAACAGTGTCATTCCTTTATATACATATCATAAATGCTAAGATGTTGTGTTTGTTGTTCACCTCGTATTCTTCCACAATATGTGACTGCTTGCCGTTCCCCTCTGCCAGATATGGTGGGCACAGGCTGTGAGTATGACGGCGTGATCTACCGTAACGGGCAGAGCTTCAAACCCAGCTGTAAATACCAATGTGTGTGTGTGAACGGTGCCATCGGCTGTGTGGCACTGTGCACAGAGTCCCAGCCTCCCCGGGTGTGGTGCCAAACCCCGCGCCGGGTCAAGGTCCGGGGGCAATGCTGTGAGCAATGGATCTGTGACGAGCCCAAGAAAGGGCGCAAGACGGCCCCGCGACATGCAGTGGAGGGTAGGACACCTTTGATACTTAGAATTGCATTTTTAGTCTGTTCAGTCTTTATATTATATAGTTATATAGTATATATAAAGTATAATATATTGTATAATATAAATAGTATAATATAAACTTATATAGTTTATAGGAAGAGGTTAAGGTGTGTGTGTGTGTGTATGTGTGTCTGTGTTTATGTGTCTGTGTGTGTGGGGTCAGACCAGCCCTTTCCTGTTAAAGGCCTCACGCTGTTTTTGGGTCATGTCCAGTTTCCAGTCATTTAGGCCAGTAGCGAACAGAGCCAAGGAAGGAAGAACATGAACGAAAGACTTTTGTTCAAAGAAACAAATAGGAACCAGACTTGTGCGCAAAAGCTATTTGAAGATGAATTAAAGGCAGAGACACTGCAGGGCGATGTATTGTTATTGGGCTTCTCTTGTTGAAAAAGTTAATTTTGCTCTTTGGAATAACTTCTGCACTGATGATTAGAGGCATCCAGTGCAGGCATCAGACAATGTGGTGATACTCGACTGTGTTATTTAGAGTTTTTATCAGTTGACAAGATCATTCAATACAATAAAAGCTTTTTAATGGTTTTTTAAGTGCTTTGGTTCTCTCTTTCTTAATCGTTAAAAGTACTATTAATGTTTACTTCTTCATTCAGTTGCTAAATCCATTAGTTCAGTGATTTTGCTTGGATTTGCTTTCCCCAGGGAGCTCAGCAACAGAACTGAACATTTCTGAGTCATGGGCTGGAAGGGCTCAAAACTTTAAATGGTTGCAAGATGTGTCAGTGTGTGCAAAACACACACTTGTGACAGCGGCAACAGCTTGTGGATGTGACCAATCTATTTACTCGACGACTCCTCTTTCTGTGCCACCCCAGCTTACCCCGCTGAGACCAGGAGTTGGCATAAGAACTGCATCACCCAGACCACCTCATGGAGCCCCTGCTCTAAGACCTGCGGCCGGGGATTGTCCCTGAGGATCTCCAACGCCAATGAGCAGTGTGAGCTGGTCAAGGAGTCTCGCCTGTGCAACCTCCGGCCCTGTGAGGTCGACATCACCAAGCACATCAAGGTAAATGTGGATGTGTGGTTCATGTTGACATTTAGCTGCAACTTACAATGAACTCTCATGAGTAAGGCACTTACTCATGAGCAGTTTGATAGGAAAAAATGACTGTTGTGGAATGAAAATGTGACCTTTCCATTATGGAACTATATGGGCCTAACTATGAGGCCACTCTGTTACTTTACCATGAATGCACACACTACAAGAAAGCACATCACTCCTCCAGTATGCTGCAGACCCATTGAAACCCAGGAAAAAAAGGCTTTATTCAACCTTGCTGGGCCCATCGGTGGGTTCATCATCATAAATACATGCTGCTTGGTCAAGCTTTGTTCAAAAATACAGGATTTTATTTTAAATTCTAGAAGAGCACCCAAGGTTTCCAAAGATATCAAATATGTGCTGCTGAATTACAGGGAAATGTGTATAAAATGATGCACAAGACATGTCGATATTTTCTTTTTGATGGAGTGCTGCAGCCATAAAACAATGGCATCTTGGGTCTGAATATTTCACTCAACATAAGTGTGATGCAGCTTCAGTGAAGCATTGCAAACAGAAGATACAGAATATATACGTGACCTTGTCTAACTTAGCATCCTTCTTTTCCCTCCCATCCTCAGCCAGGGAAGAAATGTCTGAACATCTACAGAGAGGACCAGCCCTCCAACTTCACCATCTCTGGTTGCATCAGCAAGAAGCAGTACAGACCCAAGTACTGCGGCGTCTGCACAGACGAGCGCTGCTGCATCCCCTACAAGTCCAAGACCATCGATGTAGAGTTCGAGTGTCCCAACGGGACAGGCTTCACCTGGCAGATGATGTGGGTCCAAGCCTGCTTCTGCAACCTCAGCTGCAAAAACCCCAACGACATCTTCTCCGAGCTGGAGAGTTACTATGGTTACCCAGAGGTCATGAACTAATGTCAGTCAGCCGTCAATTATGTTCTCTTCATGTGGGAGCATTCTGATTTTCTACTTCTCTTTTCTGGTTTCTCCTTTTTTTGTTAGAGATTCATTTTTGTGCTGTGTTTTCTATATGTAATATATATGTTTTTGTACAAGGGATTTTCTAATGATTTTTTTTCCTATTGGAAAAATGTGTAAATATGAAATATATACATGTATTTCCAGAATGGATTTATAAAGCATGATGTGATTTGTGAAGTCTATTTGAAGAATGGCTTTGAAAATGAAAACAGCTGGCTAGCAAGTGTGTGAAATATTAAAGGCTTAATTTATTTATATAGATTCTGCATATAAAATAATAAAAAAAGAAAATAAGTAGATGCTTTCAGGAACAGTAAAACCTTGTTTATTTTTGAACTGATGCAAGGTTTTTGTTGTGGACTGAGATGCTAAAGAGAGTGTATGCTTTATCCATCATTTCAAATTACAACAATTTCAGATATGTTACATTGTCAGTGAAATGATCACAATCAGGGAAGGTAAGTTACAAGTTTTTTTTTATTGTCATTTTTTTTTTAATAAATACAAACTGTTATGCAAATTTAATGCTTTTCTACAGCATTAAGCAGTTGTGCATTGCATCTTTACAAAGCTATGTGTGTGTACTATAAAGCAAATGTTGCTGTAGTGCAAGTATAATAGGGGAGTAGAGGGCGTCAGGTAAGGTCTATAGCTAACCTCATGTTACATGTGGACCTATCGCTTTTACTCACCCACAACCCGCAACCACATAGGAGCATCACATCTAAAAAGTGATCAGTTCCATGGCACATTTTTGTTCCATTGTGCTTGATTGCATAGAAATCATCATCATAAAAAAATTGAGAAAAAAAATGAACTTTTTGTCTGACACCATGATCAGTTAATAAAGCATACGATGCAAAAGCTATATCAAATTCACGTTTCTTATTAGCTTGTTTTGATTAATGATACAATACATGATATATCACTGGAATGTTCTAAAAATGAAATGTATACAATCATTTGATTCCTGGAAGGATTTCTAAGTTGTACTTTGCCAGTTACAGATGTAAAACTTCTAGGACATTGTTAAAATAAACAGATAAACGCTCAGGAAAACTCAAGGATAATGGACATTGGCAGGATCCTGAAACAGGACTGAGCAATATTATTTGCTGTACATACACGAGACTTGAAGCTTGTCCCTTAATGTCAAATTTTTTTGTTTGTTTTTGTTTATCCAAGTGCCTCTCTATGCTCTTTCCACATCTACAACTCTGCCCCTAAGTACAAATGACAACACTTCAGACACGGAAAATAAAGAGTTACCGATCAAACAATTATAGCAAGAACAAAAAGAAAAAAAAAAGTCATTTACAGTCAAGATACAGGTATATTTGAGAAAGCTGTGTCAATGTGATAAGAAAAAAAAAAGCTATAGACAAAACAGGATGGGGGAAATGTTGAGGCGGAAATTAAAACAATTTATATATGAGAGATTAAGAGAGATAAATGTACAAGCTGGTGTACTCATGGCCACAGCTTTCTCCACATTCTCTGTTTCGGATTTCCCATGCTGCATTGCCCCTAACTATCGCTCACCTGACCAGGGTTGTACTGAAACAATTGATCTATTCAGGTATTTGTTTGCAGGCATGCAGTTTGACATACCGATGTACCTATAACCTCTTAATGTCAAGTGGTCATGGTATTGAATTGAAGTGTCTCAATTTAAATTCAGTTCACTGGTTCAGGAAGTCTGCAAGTGAGTGTGCATTGTGCGTTTCTTTTTGTGTTTGAGTGGTGTCCCTCTCCACATTGGTGTGTGTGCACATACGTATGTAGCGATGTGTGTGTGTGTGTGTCAGTTTGCAGTTAGAAGCAGCGCAGCATGACCTGAAGGGACCTTGAAGGGGTTCGGGGTGACGGGGGTGTGGAGGGTGGAGGTTGGCCTAACAGGACACTTCGGTGGACTTGAGCACGCCTTGGTCCACATTGCTGTTGCCTGTGCCGTCCATGGGCGCGTCTGTGTGGGAGCGGCCGCGCTGGTTCTCGGTCGTGTGGCTGCGGCTGCGGCCCTCATTAGTGTGCGAGCGGGAGCGGTTTCCCTCGTTGGTGTGCGAGCGGGAGCGGTTGCCGTCGAAGGAGGTGACGCTGGAGCCAGAGGCCGTGCGGGAGCGGACCAGCCGGGTCATACTGGCCGAGGGCACTGAGGACGAGGAGGCAGAGGAGGAGAGGCAGCGCCGGCATTAGGACAAATAGGACAATTCAAACATAAAATAGAGCAGTGTTTCTCAACCCAGTCCTCAAGTAATCCCTGTCCTATAGGTTTTTGTCCGAGCTGTACTTTTGCGCATCTGATCCAATTAAAAGCTTAAAGGGTTACTTCAGGTTTGTTGAAGTGAAGTTGAATGAGGTACTTATCCATAATCAGTGTCTCACCTGCAGTAGATGCAAGTCGGCGCACTCCCAGTTTGGAGAAACAGGCAGGAGAACGGGCACAGAGGCTAAGCAATGTAAATTCAGCGTACCCTTACACTGATACGGATTTTTTTTAGGCGGGCCTGTTTTTTTTAATGTCTAAAATATGTTTTGTTGCTGCTCCCCTCCACAGCAGTACATTGCTTAGTTTCTGTGCTGGTTCTCCAGTCTGTATCTTCAAACTGGGCGCGTGCCGACTGGCATCTACTGCAGGTAAGACACTGACTTATGGATAAGTACCTCATTCAACCCCACTTCAACAAACCTGAACTAAGCCTTTAATGCTGACTGGTTGAGAAGAAGACAAACATCTACCTGAAACTGTGTAGTCCATAAATCAGATCAAGTGCGTAAAATTTAATAAAAACTTGGAGGAGAGTTGTTTTTCATTTTGACTGAACATTATTCAAATGCTATTTATTATGAGCACACTGTACCAATGCCTATCTACCCTAGACCTTGAACAGAGTTTAGATTTAGCTGGTACACCCTATTGAGGACAAGGGTCATTTATTAACCAACACCAAAAGACAAAGAGCATGCAACCAACCGAGGTTAAATGTGTCATTTTAGGCCAAAGTTTTCAATCTCACCACTAGGTGGCAGACAATTCTTCCTTTTAGAGTGAATTCAGAGACAAGTGCTGACTTTTTGCTCCTTTGGTTAAAAAAATTTAATAAGGCCAACTGGTAATAATCACTACTGGGAAGTTTCAACCCTTAACATCTCTGGGAACTGAAGTGCAACAAAAGTACCAATGTATCTCGTGTGTGTGTCTTGAATACTCACTGTATCCCATGCCCTGAATGAAGTACTTGAATGCTTCTGTCAGTTTGCCAGGCTGCATAGAGAGAGAGAGCACAAGGAGGGAGATAATCAGTCCTCCTGTCACTAATTATCACACTTGTTTACATATCATTGACAGCCACCATCTTCCATCCACCAGCTTACTGGAAGACCCAATAATATGACAGCTGCCATGAGCAGGTGCTACGCAGGGTGGAGGATAAGAACCTGCCAACAGTGGCTACGTCTGCCACTTGCTAATGCTCTTAAAGTCTGCCTTCTTAGAGGATCCAGGTCCTAACCGCCCCCCCCTCACCTGACCCCGTCTAGCGATTATCCATCCTCACCCAACCCAGCTCTAAACCATTAATGGATCTTGCCAGCTCTCTTTCTTTCACACCGATGCAAAGATACACACCTGGTCAACCTGGGGCATGCCTCCGCAATCAGCCATCTGGAGAGAAAGGAGGGGGAAAACACAAAAGAGGCCATTAGCATTTAGCACAGTGGTGAATGTGCATTCACACAGCAGCGGCCACACGCCATTACCCTCCATTACACTCAACAAGTCCCACTTGAACACACTGAACACCCTGTACCAGCTCCCTAGCCCCTCAAACCGATGTTCCACTAGCCCCCGGACAGTTAACCCCGATAAAACGTGCCCATTTCAGTTTTAACAGCCGCCATTTGGTTTCAGTTGTGAATCATAAAAGGCTGCCATAGGCCAACACAAGTAGGTTAATTGCAGCTGATTGCGTCCTCAGAGGCGACTTGCATATGCGTCAGCTGTCCAACCATTGGTTAATATTTCACCAAGTAAATGCTGACCCATTGGAATCTTATCAGACGATGCTTTGCCCTGAGGGCTATTAATATCTGAATGAGGCCGTGGGAGAAACAGGCCTCTCACCTTAAGCAGCGTGGTCTTTGTCGGGTCCAGCTTGGTGTTGCACTCAACCTGCGGGGACAGAGACAAGTCATCATATATGATGCAAGTTCAGATGTTGCATGTTTGAATATATAAATCACTAAAACTAAAATAAATCAACTTTTTTAGGAGAGACTGAACTTCAAATGAGTGTTTTTATTAAACGTTATTAAAATTGAGGGTAAATTGAATTAACAACCATTTAGACTCAACTGACAAAAAATGAGGAGTAAGTGCATAGTTTTTTATAAGTGAGTCTGGTCTATGCTGAGAACCATGTAGACTCAATAATCAAAATTTCATGCTTTTTCTGCTTATTATTAATTGAGTGTGTAATCAAAGTGATACGTGCTTTCCTGTGTCAAACAAAGGCCAAAAATGTAGTAATGCTCTTTGGTGGATTTGGGGCTCTTTGCCTGTTTGGAGTAAGTCAAACAAGTCTTTTGGCTTTATTGGATTAAAACCACTCAGCCTCACTTGCTCTGTGGCTTTTGATTTCGGCTCCCAACTTTGTTCTCGCCTAAATCCATTTAAATTGTTGTCCTTAAGTGGTTAATCTTGAATATCTCTCAGGCTTAAACAGGCGACTGAAAATGAATGGAAAACACGTCCAGCACGTGTCAGCCGGGTAGGGACGGTGGGAAGTGCGATCATTAGCATTAGCGTTTTTTTCTTTAATGGCTGTGTGGGCGTCGGAGTGAGGACTTTTACTCACCACGGCCTCAACAGCAGGAGAGCTGTCCCCAACCACCAGCAGACAAGGGCACCTGGAAGAGTGGCACAGATGGGATTGCAAATAAGCATCAGTCCAACATTAGGAAGTTTGTTATTAGCCAACATGCTGCAAGTGACATCTGTTCGCTGCTTGATGATGGCTTACTTGAGTGATCTGGCATGGCCTCCAGGGACTGGCCTCTCAATTTCCAGATCTCTCCGGCTGTAGAGAGGAACAAGTGTTATAAACAATCTTGCAAAGTTAAAATTCAAAGCATTTTTTTAAGAATATGTCATGATTCTTAGGTTGTGCTTTATTTTTTATGCTTCTTATGCAGGATTGCCTGGGTTGGATATTCACTTCAGCTATTATTGCATGCCTTCAAAGCACAAATAACATATAAAGACAAAATAAACAAAGCTATGCATGAACTAACACAGGTGGGTGTGTTGTACCTGTCGTAGGACTTGACAAAAAGGTGCAGGTTGAACTGGTTCATGTCGTTCATGATGTGGTGGCGGTAGGTTGCGATCAGGTCATGGTTGTGGTGGATCTCCTCCTGTTGGCGACCAAACACACAAAACCTCTGTTCAAGTCACTGTGACCTAAAGACCTCGAAAGGCCAGCTAAAAATGTACTGCCAACGTACGGGATTACTCTAGATCTCAATAGGATTGAGGCAGAAATCACAACAAATCCGTATAGAATTTGGACCTGGGGTGTTTAGCTCCGTCTCTTTCTCTGTTAGCGAACGTACCTTTCCAAACAGGTGGGTGATGATCATGTCGGGCATGGCATGGGCCCAGCCAGAGATCTGCAACGGGAGACACAGAGATGCAGTTTACCTTTTGTGCACCTTTTGTCAGCTTTATGTAATGTAAATGAAGCCACAGCTATATTTTACTCCTATCAATCTGCTTGTACGGCTAATATTGTGTGTGTAGGAGACTGTATTTTTCAATGATGATAATTCAATCTATCAGCCCTGCTGGATGTGTATCTGAGGGTGTGTGTGTGTGTGTGTGTGTGTGTGTGTGTGTGTGTGTGTGTGTCTACCTTGTGTGCGGCCCAGTCCATCCATCCCTCAGCACATGGATTGATATTGATCAGCAACAGGCCTTCTACCATGTTGGGGTAGTCCAGCTGCAACAAACATCACGTCATTCATTCATTAATTAACATTTGATCAATGATTTACAAAAAAACAATACTGAATTTAGTTTGGAATCCACTTTCAGTCTCTGCACTGTCAGTCTTAAACTGCTGTCATGCTTTTAGCCTGCACAGTTACAAGGATTTGATGAAATAAAAGAGGAGGCTTCAGCAAAGGGTTAAAAGTTGTATCTGTTTCAGCCTTGTATCAACAAAGTGAGACTTCCTACTGAGAACAATGTTAGTGTTGAGCTGATCCAGAACATTCCAGAGGCTTTTGTGGCTCAGCGGGCTCAGGGTACATTGCCAAAATCAGCACAAATGGAAGCACATTAGCTGGTTCTGCTAATCCTAGTTTGATTAAATCTCTTAATTATTAATCTTGATGGAGAGGCGAGGGGCAAACTTACAGCAAATCTGGTCAGAATGTAAGCGCCGGCTCCAATGCCCATTCCAATAACACTCTTCAGCCTGGGGAACGTGGCAGAAACATATTTGGATACTGTTAGAATACAATGAAATAACTGTTGTAGTCTGAGCGGTTACAGGCAGTGTGATAACTACAGGTCAGCCTACCCAAAATGCTTCAGCACCAGTGGGAGGGTCTCAGAGAGCTGGTCCATAGAGGGGTACTCATATCTAGAAGAACAAAAAATAAATGTTCAATGTTACGTAACTGCAATATACTCATCAATGTATCCAGGCAATAGTCTTTATTGTAGATCAACATTGATATTATACTATAACAGCCTTCTGCATCTCGCTATCTGCTTTTATATCAGGTCAAGGCGGAGATAAAATGGGGCAAAGTCCCACCATCAAAAGCAGGACACGGCTGAATAAGACAAACAACCTGCCCTTACAATGCACCAGTGTCCATTCACTTATCAGCCGCTTGTAAAAGTGGGTCGCCTGTAAGACCATCAACCGAGATCTACTTGTCAAAGGTCACAGACGGCTTGGTCTACATTATACGCCGGATGTGCATGTGTGTGAGTGTGTGTGTATGTGTGTGTCTGGCTCACCCAGTTGAAAAGGTGTTTGCACCCTCTTGCTGCCCCGGGGCGTCAACGTGGCACACAGCAAAGTGGTGCATGATCTCCTGCATGTCCTCATGGTCGAAGAGCGTGTTCCAGCAAGTTTTGACTGGAAACAGTGAAAAGGAAGGGGGTCAGTGAAGCAGCGGGGCTTGGCTGATGGGTAAAAAACGTAACCTCAGACTATAGGTGAGACTTGTAAGATAAAGCCAGAGTGGTTGCAGACAAGCACGGGGTTGTTTTTGTGTAAGATTTCGATCTCATTTAGGAAACTGTGCAGCATCGTTCTTGGAATATCTATCATTGCCATCATTTATTTCACACTCTAAGCTATTGTTGTTGTTGTTATTGTTGTTATGGCTGATAAAGATTTGCCCGTAGGCTTAGGGAAATTTAGATACTGTAATGCAATAGACTTAATAATATAAAGTTAGCTCAGTGAACTTAATCTGAGCCCACGTGGTGAGGTAATTCAAAGGAGCCTGGGCTTTACGCACAACAACATATGTTTCACCGAGACAGAGATGAATGAGGATTCTGGCTTACAGTTCAGTCCAATGTCATGGAAGGTGAGGATGACCGGCCTGTCTCCCTTGGGAACCCCCTTCAAAGTGCAGTGGATTCTTCCGTAAGGAGTCTCCACATCATGCTCCTACGGATAGAAAAACATCACCGCACTTAACATAGAGCCAAAATAACAAGGTGATAAAAGCAGCCATTCACAAAATGTTATGTGTAGCAATGAACTTGATTCAACGTTCAAAAAGATGAGCAACAGTTTGGAAGCCAGTACTTTATCCCAAAACTTCAATAAACCACCATAATCCAGATCTGACCGAATAAACTATCATGAAAGCTGTCACTTAAAGTTGGTCTGCTGACGATGCATTGCGTGAAAAATGAATCACACATGAGCGTCATTCTTGCATTTCCCTTTGCACTAAACCATTCACTAAATTCCATTATTGCTTCATGCTGCTGCTGAAAATCTCTTCATGCCATAAAAAATAACAGCTCCCGTAAGCTTATATGGCTTATTCAAGCTATTTTCCAGGAAAACTAGAGAATGGCCAAACCGTTCCAGTTTTCACCCTCTGAAACATTAGACTACGACCTGGAACTTTCCCTCCAAAGAACCACAACAGGCACTTATGCAAGATTACAAAATGATTCTCAATTCAACACCAATACTTCTGCAGCAAATGTGCCTATATCAGAGGCCACTATCCAAAAGGCACAAAAACCAGCAAAACCTCTTCCACAGCAGAGCCACCTCTATGAAGACATGAGTCTACTCACGCTGGTTTCAATCTCAGCGACAATCATTTCCACGTCAGAATCCTCCAGCACCATGTCTGTAGGTGAGCAGTTGAGCGGGTGCTCAGTGGTATTCACAAGCGCCGTCGTCTTGGCTGTGTGTGTTATAGATCCAATTGACTGTAAGCTTCTGAACTCGTTGTGTTCTGTTTGGTCTGCGAGCTGCGTTTTATATCCCTACTGCTTACCAGCTGGCCTAAGCTCCTGGCCTCCCATGGTGCCTTGCAGGCTGGTCAAAACAAGCTAATTCTAGATGAAGAGATCTCTAAATTGGATCAGCCAATGTCAGATAGAGGGGCATTGACAATTTAGGAGACACAGGTAGTCATGTGATTTGTGAGTAAACAATGAATGGGTGAGGTGGTGATTCAGGCGGCTATTATTCAGCAATATTTACAGGTGTATGACGAAGTTATTCAATAATATTTCTCAGAGTTGATGCGAATTATGATTATAATTACAATGAACATGAATGCTATCAATTGTATCACCAGATTTTTTAGAAAGTTGTTCACATTTAGAAACATAAATTTAGATAGATAGTTACTTTATTCATCACGAGGGAAACTTGTGGTGATTTGAGCTAACACCATGAAAATAATGTTTTTTTTTTACTTAAACTATAAACTTTCTTAACACCTTTGCTGTCAAATTAGTAAAATTAGATGATATATTTCTGTAATTGAAGCGATGAATTTCACAAAAACTTTTCCCCTAACTTAGCATCAACTTGTTCATGTAATGACTGGATATCATGACTATAAAATGCTTCGTAGACAAAACGCAAAGCAACAACAAAGCTGGATCTGGCCCAAGGTGACTTAGTACATCATGCAGAGTTCCCTGTGTGGGATCTGCTTAGGAGATACAGCGCGAAAACATCATGTAACCAGTTTACTGGATATGATGATCAGGTAAACATCTGAGAGCTCTGCACGCCTCTCCCCGCCCCACGCTGCTTCTGCAAGACACACACATGTATGCAAACAGGCACGTAGGCTGCACAGGAAAGTTAATCCCTCGGGGCATAACATTGAGGCTAACACGTGTGTGCGCGTGTGTGTCGCTGCTGTGCACACATGTATGCATGCATGTATATGAAACATGAGGGGGGCAAAGTTGATGTGTTTATATGTCAGTGTGGATGCAATTACTGTAACCGTCTGGAGCAAAGCCAGGGCGTCCAGACGGCTGGTGGACTCCTGGACAAGACTGACGTCACCAACCACTGTGAAGCTTAGTCACCTCAGTCATATCAAGCACCTGCCCCAGATACCTGAGGTCAGCTAATCCACCGGCTTGACACCAAAGTAAGTTAGGAGACGATGGGCTGGCTGTTTGATGCCATTGAGAAAAACTTTTGCTGAAGGAGCACCCAGCCATCGACTGTCTGACCAGCTGGCCCACAACAAAATCTAATTTGAGGTCAAGCTCAACATCCAGAGGAGGAGCAACCATGCGTACTATTTCATGACACGGCACTTCAAAGATCAGCAGTTACTTTGATTGGAAGTGGCTGTAGGTATGAGGGTTGTGGATGTGGGGGCATGAGTCAGGGGCGCTGTCCAAGGTGCTGAGATGGCTCTGAGGCTCAAGCAGCACACACATAATAAATACTGCGTGCTCGGGCTGAATATGGGCGTGTGTTTGTGTGTTGGAGAGGTGGCGCACGGGTTGAAGGACTGTTACTCTGTTATCTCACAAATACAATCCAAAGTGTGTTTCATCACTTTCAGTAGCTGACTGAATTAGTGAAGCCCAAATTAGATTTTTGCCGTAATGAAATCATAGCGGACAAAGGGTCATCACCAAGAAGAGAAGAGAGAACTAGGCGTTGCAGCAGCCATGCTGATTAGTGACTATTTCTTTATATCAGCCACTAGATGGTACTAAACAAGCTAAAATAAAGAGCTTGACAAAACAGTGACTGTTAACATATTTCAGTGCTTTAAATAATAAAGTTCAGTCTATGACAGCTGGGACTAATATGTGTGGGATCTAATTTTTCTTTTTTTGCCTACATACCTTGATCATAAGTTGCTGTACAGCCTCTCTCAAGCCCTGGAAAGAAGGAACAGAGCGATGAAAATGTAACGCAAATGCAATTACAATTTAACATGCTGTAATGTAATATCCTGCGATGTCATCCTGTCAGTTATACAATATATTTTCACATCCATATTACTGCTGTCACATGGTGCATATGTTCACCTGTATAATGTGGTGCTGAATCTTAATCAAGAAAAATGATACCAGAGGAAAACAGCATTTCACACTGATTCTGGTATCAAACAATCTGTCTTTATAAATTATTAGCAAATGTAGGATTTAAGGAGGAAATTTTAAGGAGGAAATTTGTTTTTATATTATTTAGTGTGAGATAGCTGAGATTTGCCACAGTGACGTGAGCAATGATTGTTTGAAAGATTAGGAAAGGAAGTACAGTAAAGAGTGAGAGAGAGAGAGAGAGAGAGAGAGAGAGAGAGAGATTTTTTTGCGATTGACAGGTCACATGTGGTCAAACCCACTCACTGGGCACTCCAGGGAGGTTAAACACACTAGTGAGAATTATTTCTATGTGTTAGGCGCACAGAATACATACCGGCAATTCCCTGTCGACCAGCAGGGGCTTGGACTCAACAACCTGGATATCATCCATTTCAATGAGCTGGAGTGCCTGGGGGTGGAGAGAGGGTTGAGAGACTGTTAATGCAAACCATGACTCTCTGACCGGTTCGACCAGTAGAGAAAGATTTCGTCATTGTTTCTCAGGGGCTCGGAGCTTTCGAAATGCACAAAGTTTCAGGTTACACAAAAGAAAAGATATGTTTGGCTGATGTGTGCGGGAGGGAAAATAATCCTTCTCCACACAGGGCTGAGAAATGAAACTATGTTAGACCTGCCTACAAACACAAACACAGGTGCTCAGGCACAGAGGCAAGCACAGACTGGCACTGGGATCTGACACACTGGGCATGTGGCGGGCCACACCCACGACACAGAAAGAGATAGACTAACGAGGAGACAGAAAGTCTGACGGACAAACAGATAGGCATGTAAGCAGGCTTAGAGAAAGAGAGACTGGTTTTGGCAGATACATAGATATTCTGCTGGAGAAGAACATATTCATGGGGGAAATGTGATTTATGCTTTGTTTTCAGAATAGCTACACTTGCCTATGTAAACACTGTTGTACAATTTCCAAAATGCAAAACACATGTGCTTTGTAGTCGACTGCAGTTAGAGGCAAGTCGAAACAGTAAAGCACGGCTGACAATTGAAGCAGCCCTCATTCCAGACATCCGACTTGAACCCTTTCAGTCTCTGTAAAGACGTCCCAGTCAGAAATGAACTTCGGGGCCTGAAAATGTCATGCACATATTTTGCACTGAACACCAAGATCTTATTCATCTGCTGATTTCCAACAGAAAAGACAGAGGGAGGAGAGAGTGGGAGGCGAGGCGAGGGGAGAGGAGGGGACCGAGAAACAGAAACAAGGTCAAAGACCGAGAAAGGCCGAGCCAGAGGTAGAGGTGGGGAGAGACGGAGATAGGAAAAGAGGGAGCCGGGGCGTCACACTTTGCTGCGGATCATGATGTTGTGCTGGAGGGGAGCAGGCAGGCTGCGGCTGTGCATGCAAATCAAATTAGCCAGTTAAGAGAGCTCTTTGTCCGCTGGCCCCGGCGGCTTCTGAGAGCCAGGGGCCTGCCCTCCTCTCCTTCCCCTGCAGAAGGGGGCCTCGCATTGGCTGACACACACACAGGAAGCCACTGACACCATAGTTTCCATCAATACATTCCAGCTCCTTTCACCCCTCTGCTGGCTCGTCTAACTGTGTGCATTTTGTCCATCACTTTTCTGTTTCTCTTGCTTGCTTGCTTGCTGTCTCTGTGTTTGCCCTTTCCATGCAGACGCCCTCGATCTGTCTGTGCTTGTCTCCCCTCTGCGTTTCTGTCTGTCTTTGTCTCCGTCTTTCTGCCTTTCGGCCTCGACAGCAACTGCAGAAATCGCATCGCGTCTACCTCCTGCGTCGCCGCATGGCCCTCAGAGCGCGGTGATCTTTAAAAGGAAGCGATTCATTAGAGTTCAGAAGTGGAGATGACTGGAGTTGGGCCAGGGCTTTAAGAGATATTTCCAGCATACGCCCTGCACACACACAACACACAAAGACAGACACACACACACATACACACACATACACACACACACACTCCTCTGACTGGGAGAGCAGAGACCGGAGCCAGCCGGATCTCACAATAGCACAGAGGAAGAGGAGTATCAAACAACAGGTTCATTTTTCTGCTGAGGCCTTCAAAAACATGGCCGCCCTCACACTGCAGGACCTTTGTTGAGGAGGACCAGATATCGGCCCCCGTTAAAATTCTGAAACCATGTGAGAGAGGCCGCGCTGATGATGATGATGATCTTGATAGATAAAAGAAGTTGGGACATTTTAGATATGAAAAATGTGAAAAATCAGATCATGCATCAGCACAAGGGGGAATGCTGCAAGCCTATCTGGAAACACAGCCAAATAAACCAGGCCAGGGTGCTCATTAACAAAACCCAGTGTGTAGACTTCCTCGCTTGACCACCTGTTAGCAGGCTGGCAGCGGAGAGACCGTCCGGGAGAACTTGGTCACCTGCTGTTTACACCAGTGGTGTTCTTCTGGCTGCTCGCCTGGCTGAGCTAATCTTTTACCTGGCCAAGTAGAATAAAGGAAGGGGGGGGGGGCATGTTAGGACATCAGCTATGCCTCGGCCAGATGAGAACACAAGGTGATTTCACCAGAGTGCATATTATTTTAACCCCACGGGAACCTAATGTTTAAAAATCTTATGACAAAGACACTCCAAACTGGCTTGGTGTGTCATTGGCAACAGTTAGGTTGTGTGTGTATATATGTGTGTGTGGGTGTGTGTAAGTGAAACGAGGTCATAAATGCTAATTTGTTACCTACACTTTTATGTTTCTATAAATTGTCCCGATTGAGGAAACAAAACCGAACCATTCGCTGAAATAGTTTTGGCAGAAGTGAGAGTGAGTTATGCAATCAGAAACAGGAAATACTGGGAGGATATAGACTGAGGAGGATCCAAAACCAACAGTCCAAAATCAACTGCAGAAAGTTATAAACACAGGAAACACAAACTTTGAGATGTATACTTTCTCAATGAAATGTAGGCTGGATACAGGCACTACTTCTCTATTTCTAACGCATGATTTTGTTTTATTTTTCATGATCTCATCTGTGGACTAAAACCATGACAACAAAGTATGAACTAAGCCTTTAAATCTATAGCTAGGCGATGATTAGATTATGGTGCATATACCACCCCACTGATAATCCATTACTATCTTGACAATGCCCATCATGTTAATGATAAGGCCATATTTATTGAGTCCTGAAAAGCGTACTTTTTGGAGATGAAACATACTGTGGGTTTGGCTTGAGGGAAACACCCACACACATACAATGCTGAGGCAGGACCACATAACACATCAGTCCCTGTTTTCCAGAGTAAATCTTGTGATATCCCAGTGCTCTAAGCCGGAGCGCCCATGTTACAAAACTGCATGTAGTTCAAGCTCTATGCGTGCTGAGAGAGAAAAACATATGTACTGATCAGATTTGGAAGGCCAGCCTCTATTTTAGGCGGCCAGAATTAAGGCCAGGCCATCCCTCCTCCATAGGTTTAAATCCAGAGGCCCACAACATCCATCTGCAGAAACAATGATTGCTTCCCTAATCTTTGCGAACTCGCTTAATCTGTCAAATCCCTGGTTCTCAAATATCAGCAACAGCAGCAGCAGCAGGCCTGCTCAACTAAGCTGCTGCAGACCTACATTTTCAGATTGTTAGAGATATCCAAATGTGGGTAACTCCTGCAGCTGCAACACAGCAAGTGGGTGAGGGCTGTCAGGGTGGGGTGAGGAGGATCACCAGCAGTGTAGCATCAATTCCTTAACTGCAAAACATCATGACACCAACACTGACGCAAGCACTTACTACTACTTTGTGTAAGACCATCAGGTATCCGACTGTATCACAAAAGCTGAAAGATTTTAGCCTGTTATTATTAGTTGTTTTGACATCTGCTCATTATTGTGTAGGCAGAATAGAATTTTGTAATTGATCTCTGAATATTAAATGTAAAGTGAAAACAGTTCAGTATGTAGTGAAGTTACCCTCATCTCCCTGGTATCCAGTGTCACCATGGACATGCTTTGTATTTTGGCAGAACTCCAATAAAGCCTTAAGTTAATAAACAACATTTTCATATTTTGGTTTAGCCTTTTGCAAGCCAGGTCCCCCCCATTGGCTTATGCATGTTTTTATTTTGTAAATGTTAGTAGTGGGAAGTCAAGAGGATTTGTTATGCAACTATTCATCTGTTAATAATTGTAACCCTTAAAAGCGCCCTGCCTCTGTGTACTGCTGTTGGTGTCACGTGTGAAAAGCATGCTGCAAGTGTACGGGAAGTAGCCTACTCATGCCTGCTTGTTTACATGGTGATCACTTTACTATGCGCACAAGTAGTATCCCATACTACACAAAATACATTTCACACACGATGCATTATTCACGAAACGTTATAGAGATTTGTTTCAAAGTAGAAAACACCGAAAATTAGGCGACCAACTGAACTGAAAAATTCCCCCCCAATTTTTTTTTTGCACATGGAGATAACGATTCGTGCGCACTATATTTTTCAACACGGAAATGCATTTTCTAATTATGCACTTCATACCATAGGTTGTATCTGCGACACTGTTTAACTCACATTTTGGGCACTCAGTTTATATTTCAGCTGAATGTCATCTACATGCACAAATACACATAAGCCGTTTTTGTTTATTAGGAAATACATTTCATGTAAAATATAAGTGAAATGCGTTTTTTCACTACTGTTTGGCTTACTGAACTATTGATCGTCGATCGAAGTTGGTTTAAACCGCTGAGCCCCAAATTCTTTGATCCTGAACTGTTAAAAGTGTCTTTTTCTAATCCAAAACAGACGGAATACTGCCAGTCGGTGAAAAAGTATGTTTATACCTGCTAAAACACAGTTGGGAAGCAGCCTATAAACAATAAAATGATATAAACTCCTTTTTTACTCAATCAAAAAATAAATAAAAATAATAATTTTGTTGTTTGAAACAGAAGCCTACCTGTGCCTTTAAGTTTTGATTGTCCTCTGATGAAAACTCCCGAAAAAAAAATCCTCCAAAAAACTTTCTTTTCAAATAGCAGATCAAGTACAGTTGTCTCTTCCACAGACAAAAACCTTGCCTTATTTATTACGTGCAGCGAAAGGCGGATGTATGAGGGAATTTTATAAAGCCTTGGGGGTGTGCAGCCCAGCCCACTTTGCCTGCCACAGTCTCTATTGGGCAGCAACAGTGGGACTGGATCTGCTGTACACTCCTTCCAGCAGCTGCAGGAGGAAGCTGCTGCTGACAGCCACTCATGCCTCAAATACTTGCCACGAAAACTTCAGGCTCCTAGTAACCTCACGAAAAATTTTATTCTCATTATGTTATTATCGTGTGGTGTGGATGTGCACTCAGTGACTTTACAGTAACCTTACTGAACTTTATGGAAGTTTATTGGGGTCTACCTCCTGTATATCACTGTGACATATTAATATGAGGACTTATAGTTTGGGGTGATATTTTTAAAATTCACAATTCACATATTCTAGTTCTTTTTCATAACGGCGCTTACAAAACTGTTTGCATGGAAGTGTATCAAATGTCATTACAGTTTAATTGACATTAGTCACCGGTGTGCACTCTCAGCCTATTAGGGTGACGTGATTGTTTAGTTTAATGGAGAGGTGGTAATT
>OMLF01012052.1:0-10574 GCA_900302615.1 Holocentrus rufus
GGGGGGGCGGTGTTCAACTTGCCAGAGGATTAAGGATTAGTTTTACTGGCGGATTAGGTTTGTGTGTGGGGAGGCATGGGGTTAAACATGGATGGCGGCACCGGCACGAAAGCCCAATCAGCGATGGCGACAAACTGAAACCGGGGAGGCGGGCTGAAGAAGAGAGAGGGAGGGAAAAAAAAGAAAAAAACACGGGAGGGTTTGATTTGGGGGATCTTCAAGCAAGCAGCTGCTCTCCACACAGAAAAAAACGAGGGCTCTTCAGGGCCTCTTTGGGTGGGGTAATGTAGTTCTCCACAGCGCGCGGTTCCCAAACTGGAGTCCAGGGACCTTCAAGGGTCCTTGAAGGGATTTCAGCGCGGACGGTCCCAGCAGAAGGGAGGGGGGGTAATAGTTTAATTACAGATTAATTTCACTACAAGTTCATTCACAAGAAATGGCCCGAATATTAAATATAGTCCCAACGAGGATGACTATTTCAATGTGAGGTTTTACTCAGCTCATTCAGGACTATTACCTCCCCACGCAGAGCAGACAGCGACACAGTTTAATACAAAATCGCAACGGCAAGAACAATCCTGAGACAAGAGACTATTTTCTGGTACTATAGCCTAAGCAGCCTTTTTTGCTGTAAGAGTAATAGCGTCTCTCTCTCTCTCTCTCTCTCTCTCTCTCTCTGAACAAAATGGGAGATTAGAAATGCAGCATCTGGCATCATTAAACACGTGTTATGAGGACGGAGTAGGCTTTAATTGTTTCTTTGTTGATGCTGCATTAGAAAAGCCGTGCTCTAGATAAATGAGTGGACAGCTCCAGGTGCTGAAAACGTGAGCTAAGAGTGTGTGTATGTGTATGTGCGTGTGTGCGCGAGCGAGCGCGCGTGTGTGTGTGTGTGTGCTGGAGGTTGGCAGGGTGTGAAGACTGCACAGGCTGACCGGATAACAGACTGAGTAACAGAGCCCAGAGCTGCTACACACCGAGGTTCTGCTTTCAGGCTGTTTGCCCATTTGAAATCTGCATATTAAAGCGTTGACCTTTGCGCGTTGAAAAGGCTCGTCCATTTGAAGTTCCAAGGAATAACAGTCCAGTCCCGATGCACTATGCACTGAACCAATGAAAAAAAAAAAAAAAAAAAAAAAAAAAAAAAAAAAAAAAACGAATAATAATAATAATAATAATAAATGAATAAATAAATGGTCAAAATATCTATTTATCTATCCATCTATCTATCCATTTATCAATCTATCTATCCATCTATTTATTTATCTATAAATGATGCTCTGTAGCTCACAGAATCGCCAGACGTATCCTCCTCACAAAAGCAATAATTCCCCATCACTGCTATTTTCTTTTCGCCCCGTTTCACTTAATTTGATCCCATCTAAAAAGCCGCAACCCCGCGACTTCCCATCTCTGCCGGGACTCGAACCCGGAGCCTCTGGATTAGAAGTCCAGCGCGCTATTCCATTGCGCCACAGAGACTGAGACACAATTTTTTTCGATGAAAAGCGGGTTTATATTCCCCCTCCCCGCCCTGCGCAGCATCCTCAGCATCCCGCAGCATCAGGACCGCAGCTCCGCTGAAGGTAATTGGCCGCCCGGTAGGGGGTGCTGCAGCCGCATCATCATTAGTCTCCCTGTGCTTAATGAAGATGGCGAGGGCCCCTTCTCCATCCCCCATTACTTTCACGCAGCTTATCTCATCACAGTATCATAGTAATCACAATAATAATGACATCAGAGGAAAATTGAAAATTGAATAGGCTACACTGTAAGTGCATCAATAACTATAAGGCAAAGAGCTTCATTTCCCGCAGGGTGTAATTCCAGTATACTGCCCACATTTTTATTACCATAAATTTTTTTTCTCCCCTCTTTGATTTGCTTTGCACTGAAGAGGGAAGACATTTCTCCTAGGGTTCAATTTGAAGAGACAACATGCAAATCCAGTCTCCAAACCTGCTGAGTTCAACCAATTTTCAGTTCCATCAAAATGGAAAACTACAGCAGGCCAATGGACCTCCAATCCAACAGTGGAAATTAGCCTGTAGAGTGAATTCAGTCCAATTTTGACAATCAGTCATGATGCAAAATTGAGGCTAAAGGTCGTGGTACACAATAAATTTCCCAGGGTTTAGATGTGCTGATTTCTCAGGGACAAATGATTTCAGTTGTGTTGAATGGAGAACTGTTTATCCAGCAGTGCAGCTGATATGGTTCTGGTGGGCGTTCAGTTAACTGTCACTGGTGTGGACTGATATAAACTCTGACATTGGGTTTATTTATAACGCTGATTATTATCCTGACTAAGCAGCAGCCTTCATCCTATGTGCGGCTCAGACATTTTCACCACAGCATATCTGAAATTCAAACTGACAACCTCTTTCCCCAGCAAGCTGCCAGTTGTCAACAAACTGTTGAACATGCCAATTTGGCTGAATTTTCTTTAACCCCAACTAGGCTGCATGGTCCACTGGATTCTCCCACTGCAAGTTGTGTTGTTGATCCAAACAGACACATTTTAAACAAACTTCCACACAGCAGCATGGGTGCATCCTCCCCCCTGGAACGTTTACGGCCGCTTCTCCCAGTGTTTCCTTATATAAATGGGGCTAGATCTGACATTACATCACGGCTTTCTTTTATTCACACTGCAGTACAAAAGCAGCTCAGGTGCAGTGTGGAGCTCCTGTGTGGCTCAGTGGGAGGTAAGGCCTGAGGCGGGCTGCTGGTGAGGAGCCTGTTCACATACGCAGCTTCCACCGCTGGGCTGCCTCTCCACATTTCAGCCCTTCTCTTTCCTGGTGTTAAAAATGCATCTGACCAGCTGCGGCCCGCAGAAGGTGAAATATGAATGACAGCGTACATGGTAAACAGCCGCTCCTCCTTATACACACAGAAAAAAAAAAAAAAAAAAAGCAGCCACGCCGGTTAGTCTGGCACCGAGGGCAAACCAAAGTGATTAATGAACTTGACGTCACCGCGCGATTAGACAAATTACATAAGGAGATACATGTAGGACACTTCTAATTTTGGCCGCTGGTTGTTGTTCACATCGAGAGCAAGTGTGAAAACCAAAAGTAGGTCACATTTGCATGCACTTTGAACCACCGTGCTGCATTTGATGACCCCTGGTTTCCAAAGCATAATTTATTTCCAAGGGACAACACCGTTTTACCCGCTGACAAAACCATCACAACACTTGGTCTGTGTACAACATAATATAATCCTTTATTTATTACTTTGCTGAGTTGGGGCCTACAACAGGCCAGAACAGAACATATAAACAGAACTCCCACGCTGCTGCCGGTGCACGTTCCCCTGCGCCTTCCCTTCTTCCTCTCCTCACCCGCTCAGAGGAACGCCACGGCGATGGAAGTGATGATGGACAGACCGATGACTGTGTAGCCGGTGCGGTAGACCTCTGGGATTCGGAAGCCCTTGCCGATGTCCCACCACTGTTTAAGAAAAAAAAAAAAACAATTAAAAAATAAAAAGGTGAGCATGAGAAACACTGCAAGAGACTAAAACCAGCCATGTCAACAATGTGTGTGTTATGAAAACTGCAAAACGGCCATGTGCATCTTACAAATCGCAGGAGGTGCAACTTTTTGATAAAATGTGTGGCAATGTACCTTTAATAAATGATGTATTGTTGTGCTACAGAAATGCCCTGGTCTACAAATTGTATTCTGCAGATGTACGAAAACATGCTGGTTTGGTACAGGCAGAAATCACATCATCATTTTTTCTCCCCACTAAAATCCTGAATCCTATCAATCCATTGCAATATCTGTCAAAATAATTGCCGTATGATTTTTTACTGCATTCGTTCAGCCCTTCAGCCAACCATCATTTAGAGTTCCCAATCTATTACATTTTTAATTTGTTTTCTATTAAAATGTATGAAATGGCCAAATACAACAGGAATGAAAAAGTGAAATAAATTATGCAGCGAACCGGTCTGTTAAAAAGTCGAAGCCCAGACAGAGAAGCCCTCATGACATATGAGAGAGGAAAAAAAAGGTCCTTGGCTCTTTAAATCCACCTTCAGGTACTGTGAGCATGTGAAGTCTTACCAGATGGCGGATGCCGTTGTAAGTGTGGTAAGAAACTGGGAAGGCGATGCCGAACTTGGCCAGCCCGATGAGAAAGGGGCCGACGGACAGCGAGTGGATCAGGTCCAAGTAGTGGGTGTAGCTCCCTGGTAATACCAGAGCTGCCACGGCAAAGGCTGAGATGGCTGCAGAGACAAGACAGAAGAACTGAGGCTGGGTGACGGACAGGGCTGTCTGTGCAGAGCAGCAGAGGCCCAGTTTATTCAGCGCTGCGAGGAGACGTGGGTCTGATAGGATGCAATTCATGCAGAGATGAACAGATACCACTTCTGATATGAGGCTGGGTATGAAACTTAAAGTATTGAGCACTACCAAGTACCGATCTGATCCATTACTTGAACTATGCAGTGCAGCTTGGACCATCAGTTTAGGGTCACCGAACAAAATAAACGATATAAAATCCTTCTTTTTCACACCATTTGAAAAATACAGGCTTCTGTATGTCAAAAATATAAAAAAGGACAGTTTGCTTTTTTCCTGATATGTTACTGAAGGACTTCGGCACTGGTATTTATTAAACTAGGGTAAAATCTTCAATACCAATACTAATATTGATACCAATAACAGTATTGGTGCATGATTAAATTCAAGAAATGCAATAAAAACATCAGAAAAGCCTGCAATACAATAAAAAAGCATGTTAGTTCTAAAAAAAAAACAAAACAAACACAAGCTATAATAAAAACAGGAACACGCCACGCACAGTATAAATAAACCACTGAATGTCAAACATTTAATAGCAAGTCACTGGTAAAAGCGTCAGAAGCAGTCTGATGTTTAGACCGGCTGTATTTAAGTGCACATGGTCAATGTGAATGAGTATGTGTGAAAAATATGAGCATGCATGCTTGTGCGTGTCAGTGGGAATGAGATGAGTCAGCAGGATCCAAAATGAACACCCATCAAGCGCCAAATACTGTTCCATTTTTGCTTTTTGTGTTTTTTTTTTTGGTGGATAAATCAGGCAGAATCACCCATCACACTGCCTGGCAACTTCAAATAACGTCTGAATCCTTCAGTTTTGTAAAGTCTTTGCCTTTTCTCAGGCTGCTGCTCTGCACAAAATGCTAGTTTCTCTGTTGCCTAGGTGATTAACGAGGAGAACATTAGGAGAAATTTCATGCTATTAACGTTACTCCCATGTGAGGACACAGTGTACGTGTGAGGCCAAGGAGGAAAAAATATCACTACGACAAAAATAATTTATTTGTACAAGTGAGTGGAGAAGCTTACAGTTAAAACTTGAAATTTACTCAGAATGTGCTTCATTCTGTACACAACATGTTACCACAAACCACTACAGCGACATATTCTGAAGAGAAATTTATAATAGTGTATTTGGCTGGTAAAACTATTCTTAGCAGGTTTTTTTTTTTTTTTTTTCGTTTGGCAGACATTGGCAGGTCAGCCAAAAAGTTCATTTCAGACTCTCAGTTGAGTGCATGTGACTATTTGGCACACAGACATAGTGAGTGAGTGAGCGAGTCTTCGCGCACAAGTCAAACAGTCAGTGAGGGCGCCTTTATTGAACTTACAAATGTGCAAACAGAATCGAGTTGAGATTTTGTACTGTGGGTTGTCAAGGTCAACAGTGAGACCCTGCAGCGCCGCAGCGTATCCCTTTACAGCAGGAAAAGGACTAAAAGCTATTAGCCATCCAATGTTTGACTGGCACTTTGCATGCAAAGTGCTCAAATCTACTGGACAACTTCTGTTTTGTCATTCCAGTAAATGCTTTTAGCAGGAGTCGATAGTAACGGGCTAAAAGGCCCTGTGGGCGCTGTCAGGGTCAATCAAACGGTGAAAGTTGCAGCACAATAGTTTCAATAAGGTGTTAAATTAATAGCAGCAAAGGAGGACATGTGCTACCAAGGGCCTCTTCAGGAGGGTAATTTGTGATAAAGGAATTAATAGGATATTCACTGGAATATTTATGGGTTATCATGATGGGGAAAAAAAAAAAGAGGACAATGTGTTACCTCCGCTGAGCCCCACCCCAGTTCCTCTGTGTGTGATGGACATCATCATGGGGACGGACCACCTGGAACACAAAAATGCAACACATGCAGGCATTTACCTTATTGGTCTTATCTGGACTCATTTACATATTAAGCTTTAATTACTAGATCACCAATGTTCCAAACAACCAATTGATTGGAGTGCAAAGGTCAAAGTCAAAAAGGCAAATCAGTAACACCAACAATCAATTAAAAATAGATCCAATTCTGCTAATGAACAAAGAGACCAAATGTGTTTTTTCCCTCCATTAAAGCTTTAACATTGAAGATATGGATGGACATATAAGGCATGGAGAGAACATATGAAAACACTGTATTGATATGAAGGTTCCAGTCCTACAACACAACAGACTGTGTCTTGTCTGCTGTAACTTGGCCTGAAATGAATCAACGCAACCGTAGACAAAACCCCTTATTACTGAAAAATAGATGAAAAAGATGCAGCAAATAGCCTGCCTCTATATAATAAATCAACCAGCAGCTCATCGATCATCATCAACATTAATTAATCAAATTCTTCATGGCGATTAATTGATCATAGATTAGTCATTAACATCCACAGTGCTAAGTGAAGAAATAAGAGCCAAGAAGAAAAACTGAAATATTACAATGTTGCTTTATACTTGGAAAAACGTTTTCTGTATTGGGGGTATTAGGAGTTTAATACATGCTTGATGGTGCTGCAAATGCTTATCTGGCAAAGTGTAGCAAAAGGCATGTAAATCAGAGGCACTTTATTATTTGGAAGGCGGCCTGTCCTGCTGTTTCATAAACATTAAAAAGATGAAAAGACTGCATTTCTGACAATGGGCTTTCATGGTAATGGTATTTGTCATCTGGATAGTGTATGGTAATAGATTTTATAATGTCCTTGAAACTATGGGGCTGACATTATGAAAAAGCAAACACAGCAAATGATTTCCTTTGTTGAATAACTGAGTCATCCCCATCTTTTAGATGAGTTTCTGAACAAGATACAGGCTCCAGACTGTGCTGCGTGCAGGATGAAGTGCTTACTTGTAGATGGTGATATGGGGAGACATGGGTCGGTTTAATCTGTTGTTTTTGGCCCAAAACTTGTTCATCTCATCCTTAGCTGTGGTTGCCATCGGAGAAGCACTGTGGCACAGAGAGAAAGAGCTTATACTGGTGATACAGGCCTGCTGTGGTCATGGCATAATACAACAGAGTATATCATCACACTATTTATATTATGCAAGAATGAGCATTTGCGTAGTTGTGAAAAGAATTAACAACTTTGTTAATTTGTTGTTTGTTTTTATTTATAGATGTGGAATAGGCTACTGCTTGTTTGTTTGCCTTTTTATGAAGCACTCTGCTTTTAGATAAGTGTTATGTAAAATTAATCATCATCATTGTGAGTAGTATAAGTATGTCATCATCATTATTATGACTAGTATAAATGTGTGAACAAATTACTCTCTCTCACCCACACACACACACACAAATACACTACTCACTGTCTGTAGAGGACACTGTACTGTGGTCTGGAGAGACAGACGCCCTGGCGGGCCAACGTCCTAGTAATCCAAACAAGAAGGTGTTAGAATGAAAGCATCAACTGATGACATGATTTGTGGATTAGCTGCCAATAACTGGAGTAGAAAATTTGCCATATCTGACGCAGGATTTATTCACAGAGCACTTCCAACAAGTATAATAGCTTTATAGATAAACTTCTTTCTGACAGAAATATATTCATGGGATTTTGATCAGATTTTTTTTCTCTCTGATAAGGGCAGTGTGTAGGGAGTCTGAAAATCTTTTCTTTAACACCTGATTTATGGGTGCATTGTGTCCAATGCCAATATATGTGAACAAGTCAATCAAAGCCATAAATATCAACAAAAAGATGTCTATCAGGCCTTAGTTAGACTATCTTAAGCCTTGAGAAAGCTATTCTTTCCTGGTGGTGACTACAACAGAGTGAGGTCAAGTTCTGGCCAATGTGTAGTTTTATTGCTCTTTATCACAGTAAAGTAGAAAAATACTTTGAGGAACACTGATAAAAACTGATATGATTAGATGAGGGGCGCTGTGCTCATTTACAGCCAAAGACCAACTATAGTCTGTGAACTGAGGGGTCAAAGTTCAACAGACTTTCTCCTTAGTTAGCACACAGGAGGCAAAGTCACAGCAGTGTGCTCCAAGGTCTCCCCTCAAATAAAACTGTCAGTGTTGACTACGGAAACATCTACAATTAGGAAGCCGACTAACGTTACTCACAGATATTACTAAACAGATCCATGATATTTGTGTCCGTATCAAACCCTGCCATTAAAGCGAGCACGTCTACCATACAATACTTGATATTTGTCACAGGTGAAGTCAAATCTCATCTTTTTGACACTGACTGGCTACATCTCTCTCTCTCTTCTAGCTTTAATATTCCTGTCACAGATGCTTGACGTTAGCCCGTTAGCTAACGTCAGCTAGCGACAGTGCGCAGCTAATCTACGGTCACTATGGAGAACAGCGCGAGAGAGAAAGCAATATTAACGTGAACAGTCATCTATTTGAAAACGATTCTATGATAAATGTCTATTGTTGACTTTCTAACACCGACAAAACCAGACATAATGCCTTAACCAAGCCCCAAACTTATGTAGCACAGACGTACTGACCTTAGGAGCAGCGCCATGTTTGACAAGCACTGAAAGGAAGTGACGTTTGCGGATGTTATTATCCTGTGTGGTTATGGAAACCGACCATGTTTAGAAGGTCGAGGCGAGGTGACGGTGAGGACATTGGCTGTGATCCTCCATAATGTTCAGCGTGAGCAAACATTAGCAAAACGCAGTCAGGCAATAAATAAATGAGTTTGTTCCGGTTTGTTCCCTCTTTTATTTACTACGGAAGCGTGCCGACACGCCATATAGTTGTATTATAATGTGAACCATTTCATGTCATAACAGACATTACTGTTATAACAAAACATTGTTATAACAATACACTTTTCAAGTTGTAACATACCGATCCGTTTTGCTTTTCCTGGCGTGGCAGCAATACCCTGCCTTAATTACCAACTGTCCAAAGAAAGCAAATCGGAAATAGGAAAGGAATTTGTCTATTTAGCCTATTTAAAATGTAATGCTTTTTTCTTTTTATTTTTTTGTAAAGGTTTTTTTGTTTGTCTGTTTCTTTCTTTTTTTTTCAAACGCCTCCACAAATAGGTCAGAATACAGCCATCCAATTTACAAATTACTGTGGGATGGAAAACAACACATTATTTGTGCATGTGATACATTACCTTTTTATGTTTAATCAAATGACATGCTTGACACCTCTCAGTCATTAGCCCTCAAATGCTGCAAAGAAAAATATCCAAGATACAAAAAAAGACTTGAAACAATGAGCTGCGATATTTTGGAATCCATTTTATTTGGTACATTTCATTTGGCAAACAATAGCTGGTATCCACTGAAAGCCTAATAGGCCATGCTACATTTTTGGAACAGTTTATGTGAGGCACATAGGTGCACAATGCCATTCTACTGCAGGAAATGTCTTCTGGGGGAAAAAAAAAATCTGAAAGCACAATCACAAGCCTATTTTCAGCAGTAGTTTCTATGATAATCAGATTTGTGAACTGATCCATGCAATATTACAACTGACAGACAGACACAGGCATAACACTTATACACTCACAGGCACCCAGGGACAAACACACACACATCTGTGTACAAACTCACACATATAGTACAGGCACACAATTCAAACTGACATTTTCTGAATGTTAATAATATGTCTCCTGTTCCACCCAACCTGGAAGAGAGTGAGAAAGAGAGAGAGTGTGTCAGAGCCGAAATGACAGACGAGTAGTTTTCATAATATCCTTTTGTATCGCTCTATTTGTATTCATCTCATTGCCTTTGTCTCTGTACATTTCCAAATGAATCCCCTTATAACTCAGACTCTGATCAGCAGCCCGTGACACACAGATTAACAGAAATGATTAACTGTCATGATAAATTGTATTTGTCTCCCCATGTCTTGCTCCTCATCAACCGAAACTCCACGGCAATGAACAGACTTTGAGCTATTGTAGTGCGTCCGTATCATGTGAAGGATCTTTGGGGCGTATCTGCAGCGTCTATGTCAGCTTCTTTTAATTTCCTTTGTCGTCGTCGGCACTGGTGATGTTGCAGTTGCACAGGTATGGTCTATTTCCTGGTGCAAATTCGTTTTATTTCACGAGTGCACGAAGATAGCAATTAGATTGACACTGTCACTCATCAAACAAAGCACAAAGGTTTTTCTTTTGTTTTTGTTTTTTTCTTTCCAGCCTAAGCTACAGATGTTTAAAATTACTAAACTTAAAAAAAATTGATAACAATAATTCTCCCACTGATGAACTTGGAGGGGTTTTATGTTTTCACCCATTTGTTGGCAACATTTCTCAAAACATTACACATGT
>OMLF01012054.1:0-14247 GCA_900302615.1 Holocentrus rufus
GGTTCCACCACTTTGAGTTTTTCAGGACAGAAGAATCTGTGGTGAGCAGGCCCTGCTCGATAAGAGCATTCTTACCGTTAATCAGTTTTCCCTGTCATTATGTCTAATCTTAACTGCCTCTTTTCCTCTAACATCCCAGCCAAGTTTCTGTATAAGTGCTAGGGGTTGATATTGGGTCTCTGAAAGCTGGTATTGAAATTCCACAATAAGTATTCAGTCTTTCCGCCAGAGGTTTCTTCTTGTCACAGCGGAAACAGCACTTGAGACATAAAGGTCTCAACCTAGGTTAATACTACTGCTATAACAACCGCAGAAATTACTACTGCAACAACTGCATCAACTACTACAGCAATGGCAGAAACTACTGCTATAGCTCGCATCAACTAATAAACTACAGTAACTACTACTACAACAACTGAACTGCATCAACTTCTAAACTGCAATTACTACTACTGCAACTATAATAACTGCGTCAGCAACTACAGGAATTGGAAAAACTACTACTACAACAACTGTACTGCATCAGCTCCAATTAACTACTACTGCAACTACAATAACTGCATAAACTACTACACCAGTGGCAAAAACTGCTGCTATAACAACTTAACTGCAACAGCTAATAAACTGCAATAACTACTACTATGACAAACTACAACTCCTGATACAACTACTACAACAATAAATGCATCAACTACTACAACAACAGCTGTAATAGTTCTGCGACTGCAACAGTGACAACAACTGCAAACAACTAACAATTAACTATGACAACTGCAGTAACTACTACAACAACCACAACTACTGCATCAACTGCTATAAGAACTGCAACAACCACTGCTACACCAGCTACTGTTACAAATACAGCTAGTACTACAATTGAAACTTAACAGTTACTACAACTACTTTCACTACTTCAGTGATTACAACAAATACTACAGCCAATTCAACAATTACAGCAGCCAGTGTTAAAACAACAACTGCTACCGATACAGCTGCTGTAACAACAACAACATTGTAATCTTACCTGTGGACACGATGCTGAGTGAGATACATAACCCTCACCTGCTCCAGTGGGGCCTTAACCTGGCTGCACCCCACTTAGAGGATGAAAAGAAAATTCCCTACATGTGAGTGATGAACAAATTATAAAAAGTAAATATTTAATCAAACAATGTATGTCGTGTCAGAGGCAGACAACATTGACTGACTCATACAATTTTTCGTAAAAGGTTAATATCTGCTAAGTAGATCACAGTGGTTACAGTGGTGTCTGCCAGTGATGCTGCTGATGGTGTCATGGTTGTGTGTGTGTGTGTGTGTGTTTACATATAAATATACAGATCTGTAATTTCAGTTCCTGTGAAGAGATCAAAGCTCGCACCGTAACCCAGCCTGTTATTATGCTGCATGTGGAATGTCCACTGTTGTCTGGGCTGTTGCATTCCCCGCCCTCCATCCCTGGGCTTGCCAGTGTAATGGGGTGTAAAGTAGTTCCAGCTCCGAGTGTCACTCCGGAGCCCGGGAACAGACAACAACCCCCCACCCCTCCAACCTCATTAATCTCCTCCTCACTCCCGCAGAGATGGCACGGTTAGGTAGAAGCTAATACAGAAATGGATCCAGCAGTTTAAAATGAAGGAAGAACTTGATCGATACGTTGCCTCAATCCTTCTGCCGTCCACACGGTGTCATGGCAGGAGCCGCTGCACATTGTCGAAATAAATTACTTCCCCCAAGATACACACGTCTCGATTCATTAGCCGTGGGCCAACAGATGCGTGAGGATAGGGATTTATCGAAATAGTAGGAGTGTGTGCTGCATCAGTGTTTACATCAGGGTAAGGCCGATATATCAGTTCACACATAAATGGCGCTGAAATTTTTTTTTTATTAATAAAAATAAATAAATAGATAAAAATCAGATGGTGGCCACTTGATGTCATCTACCACTGATGTGATGCAGTGCATTTGATGACATCATCACTGTATAACTGTTGTCTATTTGTTTATTCTAAGGATTCCCTTTCCCTAGAGCCATCAGGTACTCTTTCTAGGGTCTCTGGGAACTTGTTAATCTGAATTGTTCCAATTTTTATGTGACATTTTGATCAGATTCCACAAGCATCAGTATGTTTTTTATCACCATTATTTGCCCAGATTTCAATGAAGTGGTTTAGTGTCCCATCGTCTAAATGCTACTTAAGAGGCTTTTCCACTCCGACAAGAATGCATTTCTAGGGGAAACGATCCCATCCTTGTTATTTTTTTGGATTTTCTTAACATGAAACTGAACTAACTTAAACATATTCAGAATCAGTGCAAAACATATCAATGCAAAACATCAGCTATGAGAGGCTTCAACTTGAAGAAAAAATATTAATTTTCAAAAACCTATACATCTAGTTTACATCAGAGAGCATCAGGCTACTTGTGGCTGGAAGTCAGAATGGTTGGACTGATCCTGCCAATTAATTACACCAGTCCTTATTTGATTTTATTTTTTTTTCCCCTCAGTGCACTGTTAATTGACCCCATTAAAATTCGTTATATGGCGGGCAAGGGAGCACTGATTATTGGTCATATGTACACACACTTTCTTTGAGCATTACTGATAACTGAGGCTAATAATAACTCAATGACAGTTGGGTTTACGGACGTGCTTGAGTTGTTATGTGGCAGTGAATCTCGTAAATGTAGTCATCAGCTCCCGTTGTCCCCAATTCCCTACCAAATGTTACGGTTCTTTTGTCTCAAATTTGGAAGCCTCTACGCCCACCTACCCTGCAGGAGTGGGGACACTCCAAGGTGAGCTGAATGGCATCATCATATGTGTCAGTGGCTGTGTTCACTTTGCCAGAGACATATCCTTGTCCATCTGTAATCCTTCACTGCCTCTGTTGAGAACTTCTGTTACAATTGTTTTCCTCTCAGGACACTTTTTGCATCTCTGCCACCATTCTCTCCTCGTACATTCCACCTAAATCTCTCTCTCTCTCTTTCTTCTGTCTCTCTCTCTCTTTCGCTCTCTCTCGTCAAGTGGAAAGATTTTCTCCCTGTCACTTTGCCAAGTTTTGAGTGTTACGATAACAGAATGCCTGGCAGTGAGCATCAAAGGGTGTGTGTTTGTTGGAGAAGTTTCCTCATACCAGTCTCTTCTCATTGTCTCAGTACCTTTCAATACTCTCGGAGAGAATTGAGCCCTATTTTTTTAAATTGCCTATTTGGTCTAAAAAGTTATTGCATATAACTGTAAAATAAAACTCTAGTAGCAGAGCTAATCTCCTGCTACTGGGAGATGTATTACTCTTATGGCTTTGCAGTGATATTTTATATAAGAACTGTAACATCTTTAAGCCTATTATCATCAACTGTTCTGGGCAGACTTGTTGTCAGTACCACCACCAGTTTAAAACCCTTGTTAATATTACTTTAACTCTGCTACAAAAACAACTTGGAGGCTTGAGACTTTCAATCTCACTCCTCAGTCACTAGACTATAGCCTTTTTTTTTTGCATTTATTTATCCAGGGAAAGTTAAAGGAACAGTCCACCTTCGGATGCTCTTATACTGTCATATGTCATCAGTCAGCGATTTTCAGTGTATTCCAGCAGTTACATTGTGATGAAGAGTCTGAATTTACTTTTTTATGTGCAAACTTTCCCTAAACCTGCTTTGTATACCCAAAATGCCTTTTACTAACCCCTGAAGAAAGGGCATAAACTTGTTGTATTCAGCTGTGGGTTAAATGCCCAGTGGACATCAAGGGTTCCTGTGGCTAACAGAGAGGTGTGGCTAAAGGGACCTCATATCACTCGTGACTATGTGAGAGTATACATGCAATGCCATTTTTGGTATAGTACACATGCATTGGTTGTTGGGGTGGGTTACAGGTTGTTTGCTTGGAAGGGTTCCATATGGTGAAAATGAAGGATTATGATAATTTTTAGCATATATGTCTGGAAGATGTTTAGCTGCAGTATGTTTTTAGTAAGGACAAACACCTGAGCTGAACAAACGCCATTTATTTTGAGTCACACATGTCTGCTGCTCTGCATATGACTGGAGCTAGCTGGGTATTCAGTGACTGACTGTCAAACAATGCTACACACACACAGCTCAGGTCCATTCATGAGGAGATTGCCAGACCCAAAAACAGCTTATGAAACAGTATTGCAGTGCTCGTTAACCACTATCTCTCAGCACTTTCTGTGGCATTTTGAAAAGAATGGAAAGTTCAGCAGGAGAGTGGGCTGGGCCAATTTCCTTCTTCCGATTTATAATCCTGCCATGCTTACACACATAAGAGAGCAGTAGTGATAGAGTAAGCATGATAAGTGCAAGAAATCAACTGTCTGCTGAGAAAAAGAGTGAGTCACACCCCAAAACATGTTTTGTTGCTGCATTGCATTCTGCTTCTGTCAGTGGAGAAATTAGTATCTCTGTCTATGTTTGTGTTGTCCACAACAATGAGAAAATTACAGCATCAAATAACAAAATGGGCCCAGAAATAAAAGGTACAGTAACACCAGCTGGAGGATTTTTTTCACTCTGAGCTCACTCAAGCTCCACTTTTATACAGCGTATATTCACACCTGGAAGCTGCCTACACAGTCCATCTACTTGCACTGAGGGTTTAGTGCCTTGCTTAATGGCTATGAATTGAGCTGGAAGAGACTTTCCCTTCCCACAATTTCCCTGCCATATCAGGATTCAAACCAGCCACCTTCCCATCACAAGCTTACTCTCTATTTCTCCCCTCTCCCCAGTCTTTAACATGCATTTTCTCACCTTCCTTTTCTGGGACTTAGACATTTTTTTTGCAGCAGCTCACCTCTGGTTGCCGTTTGTTATCATTTGTATGAATTACCATTGATTCGCTTGAGTGGTGAGCAGACACTGGCATGGGGACAGAGTAGACAGGGCCTTGAGTGAGGCAAATGCCCTCATCCATCATCCCAATATAGAGCCCTCACTGGAGCGCAACCATTGTCTGTACCAGGCAAACACCCAGGAATAGCAGATGGAGGGAGAGAGAGAGAGGGAATAACACTGGGTTGATTTGTTTCTTGTGCTCTGTTTATGTGAATGCATGTGTTTTTGAAGTTGATTAAATCTCTACCACCTGCGGTTTGTGTTGTTTGAAGACAGTAATTGCAGTTAATGTGTTGCCGTTCTCAACCATCAGACCGTAAGGGAGAAGCCTGGGCTTTTTTAGGGAGAGAAATCGTCAAAGCTCGATACAGACCACAGCCTTGCAAACTTAAACACATCTCATTTGTTGTCACTTCATTCTCACCCTTCACAAGTTTTTATACCAAGCTCTCTTGACCTTGTGCCTGCTCTCCTCAGGTGGCGTACTTGAGGCTGTGATGTCAAAGATTAGAAGCCAGAGGTCAAGACTCCACTTATCACTCTTGGAGGACAATTGAGGAAGACCCGAGACAACTGACTTAGCAACTTGTATATGTGTATGAGCATATATATATGTTTGTATATGTGTATTTTCATTTGGCATGCAGACCACTGTGGAAATGAATAATGTAAGAGATTGAACATGTTGAGATGCAGAGGATAATTCAGTGTAAAATGCAAGATGTGTGCATCTGCCTCAGTTTGTAAGTTTTTATTTCTGGTTGGTTCTCTTTACATGTTTGGCAGTGTGCCTTAATGGAAAAGTGTGCTACCAGGCTCTGAACCCTCAACATGTTGAAACCAGCAAATCTATAAAACCAACATGAGAGTAGTTTTCTGTTTGCTCATTGCCCAACTGTGTAAGTATGTGATTGAAAAGCCTACTTGTGTACATTTGTGCATTCCAAAACTTTTGTATTTTTCTTAAAAAGATAAGATTAAACCTTTGTTTGAAAGTATAATCTCAGTTTTTTTCCCTCTAAGATTGCACGACTGGTTGATTTGTAGGGAAGACATTGCTCGAGTTCATTCCTGATGAAAGCTTATTATATCCAAGGTGCAGCAGTGCGTCCTCGACCTGACTGTAATTACAGCGTGAGGAGGTGATTTGTGTGTGCTGCTATTTGGGTAATGTGCTTGGTTGCTGGAATCATTGTGGAAGCGTGTGGTGAAAGTATGAAAATGGCAGCTTCAATTTGAATTGTAATGCTTCTCCTTTCACCATTTTAAAAACACAAGCATCACTATGAAAGCTGTTGGTCTGATAGAGATTTGCTGCTGGCTTTTATCACGTATGGAGTACAGTATCATGTATGGAGTACTTGATACTGTGATAAGATCTACAGCCATTTTTCTCTGGACCTTTTTTTGCCACTGTTCTTGTCATATGAATCATTTGAAAGCATTGGCCCGTACTGTATATGGCCATCAGATTCTTACCATTTAACTGTAAACGCGTGCAGAGCCCAGTCAATTGTGTGAGGCAAAATCATCTAGTGATTACTACTACTACTGGAGCTTATCTATGCCTAAGCCTACACCTCTATTTCATGGCTAGTGAACAAGGCATTCAATCTGCATAGGTTATCTCTGACCAACAATGCAGCCTACATGTCTATTTTTACAAGCTCTTAGCAGAAAGGGGGGGAGTCTATTTTTTCTGCCTCTGTCTGCATGCCTGGATCTGCCGAATGCTGATGCGGCAAGTGACAATTACTTTTAAAAATACAAAGAAGCATTGTGCCCACCGAGGCGGCAAAGCAGAGAGTGAATTGGCTAATTAAATACATCCAATGTTGAACCGTCAAGGGGTTCTCATTTCCTCTCTGCCCTTTCCCCACAAGTGCAAATGAAGTAGGCTCTAAATAACCCATTTGTTTCAAGCCCGCTGAGCAGAAGGAGATACTCTGCATTACTCTTTTGAAGACGCTGACAGACACAGTCACCCAGAAGCCTTGAAGGAGTTGCAGGCGCTCTTTGTCTTTCCCCCCTTGACGATGGGAAAATGGAGGTGTCAAATTAAAAGTTTTTTGGCCAGCATACCATCGTCTGTTGACAATGTGTTGCTCATTAGCCTTTTCAGCTAGTTATCTCATGAAAAATATCAGTCTGTACAAAGGTCTACTCCATATTCAGCCTTAGTAATTACTTGTCCGTGGTTGGACGACAGTTTTTGCTTGACAGTTTTTTTTTCCTCGCTTTTCTTCTTTTGTGCAGCTGAGCCACAGTAGCTATAAGGAATAAGGGAGATGACATGCAGCTGCAGGCACCATGCATGGTAAAAGCTATATTGCTCACTGTTGTATAACATTTCAAATTGCCTGAACCTGCATTGCCTTTTGGTCTATTCCGCCAATGGCATTTAAGATACTGCTATATGTTGGGAGACTTAGCACTGTCATCATGAGAAAATTCCCATCTATGTTTAAATAATCGGCAATTTTTGCTTATAAATAAATATGCATTTTGCCACCATTATTGACAGTTGGTACAATACAGTAGTTATGAAATCCATAGCCATTTTGTGAGTTTTAAAGGAATACTCCAATATTTGGGGAAAAATACCCCTTTTCCGACTTACCCAGACTGAGACAAGATGTTCAATACCATTTTCACCTCTGTATGTTCAGTTCATCTGGTTAGCATTTCATGTTAGCTCAGCAAAGACTTGAAATCTACAGGAGTCATTGGCCTAGCTCTGTCAAACTGAAAAAATAAACCTTACTACAACTCTGAAGCTGCCTTCCCACAATGCAGTTCCCCAAATTGAAAAACTGTTCTCTCAATGTATTTTTCTGTAACCGAACACAGGCCAATGTTCCTTCAATTCCCATGCGCCTTCAAAAGAATAAAGAAAGAAGAGTAACTTCCATATCTCTTTTATATTAACAGAAATGCATAATCTGATTGAAGGAACAACAGTGTACAGGTGGTGATTTAACAAGTTCAGTTGGAGAGCATGGGTAATGCACAAATCTTTAATGAGCCACCTGATGTTCAGAGCGTGGACAGTGCAGAGAACAGTTGTGATGAAGAGACGGATGGGACGCTTACAGATTATCTGAAAATAGATGCGCAGGTGCCTGGTCGTCCACACAGACGGAGAAAAACAGGTGGGTGTAGGTTGGGTGGCATTTAGTGGCCTATGGGAGATATGTTGAAAATGATTAATGTTATTTATGTGGCTAATGTTCTGAGAGTATCTGTGGACGCAGCTTGTCCATAAACACCATTTGAGATATTTATTGAGCATGTACTATCAGATAATGCATTTTTGTTAATATACCCAAGATATGAATATTGTTATTCTTGTGTTGAGGGAACATAGATATGGTTTCTTTGTAGGTAGGAAATGTAGTACTGTCCCATTATGCTGGGACAAATAGGAAGCATCCTTTAAATTACTGTGCCCTGATTTGGCTGATTGACTTTAAAGGAAGCATTCAGTGATCCTTTAAGCTTATTAGGACATGCCACAATACTTTGCAACATCAGCAAAGAATTGACATTCATATTACTTTTACCAGTCAGACTGAGCATGCTGGCATAGCTGAGCATATGAGTATGCCTGATAAATAAAATCATCAGTGCAGGGTGGGCCGTGGTATGACTTGCGATGTAGTAAAGAAAGTTCTTCCCAAGTTGTCTGGAAGAGAATTATCTCATCGATGAAAGAACAGATATGCTTCGAGGTGCTTTGCCTGTGTCAGTTATGATGCACAGCCAGTGATTTATTGTTTCAAATGGCTCTGCACTGTAGATTATAGCGCTTCTTGAATCTAACAGGTCATTCTTGCAATGAGTCTTGAGCCCTCTTGTTCATATTTGCATCCTCTGCTGGCAAGCAAACTTAAAGCATCTTTCTCCATCCTCAGTCCTTGTATGGTTTTGGTTTGGGTGGTAATATTTTGCATAAAGCACATCATGGAAGGCACAAGAACACATACTGAGGAATGAGGGTTTTTTTGGAATAAATATGGGAGGAACTGGGCAGTTAGCATGAGCAGTAATAGCCACCATGGCTGGACAGACAAAGAAAAGAGCACTACCTGCAGAAAGTAAGACTTCATAAACAGAAAATTCAACGGAAAACGCTCACAATATCATCTACACAATTTCACCGAAAGTGAGAAACCACATCAGTGAAGACTCAGTACCAAAAATGGAGAAAAATATTAAATCGATAAAAATGAGCGCCATGTGGAATGCTACATTTTGAAGGCAGAAACAGTCCTCTATATTCGATAACCCTACAAGCCTGTTACAAGGCTTCAAAATTGAATGGCTTTCTTGAACAAGACTGTTTTAATAGTTTGTCAAAATGTATCACTTTGGCGATCCAAAGTTTTCATCTGACTCAGTGACATGTTATCCTGCCTCATTTCACATATATCACAAAGACGTGAAAACTTTCAGAAACAACCTTTCTGTTCTCCAGCACTTCTAACAGTCTGAAGTGGTACAATTTGATGCAGCTCTTCACCCTGCACCTCTCTCTCCCTCTTTGACTTTTTTCCCCATTGGAGATAAGTGTCCATTACTGCCACACATGACATCACACATATGGAGTGATCAAGTGCGAGCGAGTTACAGTATAAATTTCAAATTGGATTTTCCAGGCCTTTGCCTGTGCTAATGTGTTTGATATTATTTTCGGATTAAGCGAGACAGCGATGTGTGAGATTAGAACATGGCCACTGTAGAAAGTACCAGATCCTGTTGGGAGAGGTCAAGCCATAAAGCTGGGCTCATCTCTGAGAGGAAATGAGGCATTAGATTGAGTTCCCGTTTTAGTCACCCAATCCTAATGGGTCATCTATCCAGGAGACTCTTTGAGTCATTCGGCGAATGAAGGACCTCAAAATCTTTGCTCTTTTTCTTCTTTTCCTGAGTCACTGCAAGGGTGAAAAATGCCATTGCAGACGCTATTATGAGGTCAGGTGGTGCTTCCTTAGTTTTCACAATGTAATAATAGGACTGCAAAGTGGTCTGTGGATTGTTAAGCCTTGTGGTCTCTTTGTAGATGTGAGATTATCCCACTTATAAATTACAAATTTAAAAATTCAAATGAATTGAAATATCCCAACTTCCAAAATGTCTCTCTGTGACTTTTGCTTGCAATGCTTGTTCAAACCAGTGCTGTTAGATTGTCACACATGGAAACACAGGAAATAACAGTTTTATTTCTTCCCCTTAGCTTTTTGGCCTTAGACCCCCAAAATCCACTTACCTGTCTAGTGCTGCTCACGCTCTTTTGACTGAATTATCATCAATCCTCTGCCAAACAGGCTTCCCCTCTAACTGCCCCTTTCGCCACTTGGACAACTTTTCTTCCTGTGTAACTCTGTCTTTCTCTCCCTCCCTCTTGTCTCCTTGGGCATCCTAACAAGGCCACGGGGCACATCAAAGGGGCCTTGTGGGGCTCATTAGTCTGCCCATTGGTCTCGATGAGCCTCAGTGGCAACCTTGGAGCAAGCCCACGATAATGCCAAGCCTTCAAGCAAGCACTGGCCACAAAGTCAACCTGCTCCGGGGGAAGAACGACACAGCTGCACCAGTGGACACAAAGCAAAAATAACTCCAAACGGAAATCCAGAAATCATTTGCGCAAGTTGCAACACATGTGACAGCACAGTGACAGTCAGGAAACTGTCATGAGCGGCCGGTCCAGTGTGAGAATACAGCACATTAGGGTTGCCAGTTGCAGGTTGTTGCCGAGTCTTCACAAATACATCAGTTGTTTAGGTTGCAGAGCACACAGCAGCTTTGAATGTCATTTGATTTCCTCTCATGATGTAAATCTCATTCCCAACTTTGGATGAAAGTCTACCGGCGGTTCAGTAAACAGACGCAGACTGAGTTGAAGGCTGAGGTCTGACAGGCACAAGACATTTTGAGCTGACAGCTGACAGAGGAGATGGAAGCCCTGCTGGAACCGGGGTGTTAGGATGCTGTTTCTGCCGCGGCTGTAGCTTGATATCTCTCCTCCAGCCTCAGGGAAGATGAATCCGCCGCTGCTGCTGCTGCTGAGACTCAGTCTCACTGTCGGAGGGCAAAATGCTTATCAGCTGTTATGTTCAGCATGGAAAAAAAATAAGCAGTTAAGTTTTGCAGTTGCCACTAATCCATGGTCCAGTGAAAGATGCAGAGTGTGTGGGCTTGCATGCATAGTGTATATTATAGAGACCTTGTTTTAAATTGATAAAAATGTTTATTACTTCTACATTCTAGGCCTGAAGTCAGGTAAATGGAAACAAAACCAGAAAATGCAATATGGTGTTCAAAGAGGCAGCCAGTGGATGATGACTTGCTATGGTAGATTACATCCCATAGATTACAGACTTTGGTTCCAAGAGGAAATGAAATTGACGTCCTCTTACTATCTACTGTACCAAACTACAAATCATTCAGCAGCCTCCCATGAATGAGATGACAGCCAAATGGACTGCTGTGCGTCTGTGCCTGCTTCAGGGAGGCTCTAAATGAGGGATGGCTGGAACTGGGACTTGGAGGAGGGAGAGAGGGGGATGTTAAAGACAGGGCAATCTGTTAGCACTCACGGCTGAGACAAATGGTCCAATCTGCGCAGGCTCATGTCTCCTCTGCATGCCTCATGGGTGTTCGCAACAGCTGTGGCGTGGCTATCACCATTTTGGACCTTCAATAAGCATGAATTGATCTTGCCTCGCGGCGATATCAGAAAACAGATGTCAGAACCGTTTAAGATAAACTGTATATTTCCATTATGCTGGCTGATCTTGGATCTTGAAAACGTTAAAATGCTGCATTCCGTTCAAAGTTGGAAGAGGGAAATTACCGCATAATGGATTATAATTACAGCCTCTGTCTGTTTTAGTGATCCAGCTCATAAAAAAATGGGGTCACAAACATGGATGCCTGTGAGATTTTGTTTTCCAAAGTAAAATCCTGTTCCTAATGCAACAGCTGATGTTATATCAAAGATAGCTTCCTATTCAGTATGAAAAACTGACAACTATAAGTGCAACTTTGCATTTGTTAAACCATTCTACAGCTGTTTTGATAGAGTTAATGTAATGCAATGTTGAAAATCTAACTTATTTACAATAAAAACATAAGATAAAAGCAAAGGAGTGTCCTATTAGGAATGAAATCAAGAATTAATTTCAATTCCAGATTCCTTTGCTTTTTGTTTTTGTTTTTTTGTTTTAACTTTGCAGATAGTTGGAATTTCTAGAGCACACCAGAAACAGCGGCCAGGGAGAGAACAGATCAAGGAACAAAATTGCTCAGTACATTTCCCACCCTCTTTCTCCTTGGGTTTCAGCTGATTGTTGCCCCGGGATAAGAGAGCCTTTTTTCTGTTGGAGACCTCCCCCTTAGGACATCACAACAATATATCCTTCACATGATAAGCTCAAAAAAAAAAAAAAGAAAGAAAAGGAAACCTGGAACCAAAGCAAATAATAGGCTGAGACATATTCCCACTGGCCAACCAGGACTGTGTGTGTGTGTGTATGTGTGTGTGTGTGGGTATGTGTGCCAGTTTGTGTGTCACCTGCATTCCTTCTTGCCAAAGAAAGCCCTTTTGTCGGCTCCAGTACATTTCCCTGAATCTGTCTTTACACGGGATTCATCGTGATGAGACTGTTGTCCAGTTCTCTGAATGCTTCCAGTACTCTCTGCACATTATGACTCTCTGAGGCATTAATGTTTTTGAGGTGGGAGAGTCCCATTTCCTGGAGCCAGTACCAAATAATAGTTTCCACCCCACACAGTCCTCATTGGCGGTTTGTTCTCTTACACAGAAACCTTTATCCAGAGAGTGGTTTATTGCTGTGAGAGAACAAAGACCTTCACTCTCCCACAGAGGCGACAGGTGGAGGGGAGGACGTTTTTGTCAGGAACGTCGTCCTCTTTCTTCTCCGAGCCCCCGCCTTATTGTGCAGTAATGTCTTTCTACCCACAATGGAAGAAAAACGACTACTTTATGATTTTTTTTCATCCTTTTCTTTATGCATTTCCTTTTGATCACATGATAGCAGGGTGTTAAACACGGCGGTTCAGCCTGCTTGTCTCTTTTATTTATAACGAAGCCGATCCTTATGATGCCTCTGGATGCAGATCTGGCAACGCACTGCGTCTACTTTAATAGCAGCAAAGTTAAGAAACGATTCACTTAAACTTGCTGAAGGCTACATGTGTTTGACTGTGCTCTGCTGTGCTGTATGTGGAGAATGTTCACAGTATTCAATATTACATTTCATATTCACAGAGAAAAGAGGACAAAGAGGTTTTATTCATATATTTATTTATTTTACATTCTCTGCTTTAATTACAGTGCATGCTATCATCTATAATTGCTACTCCATACTTACCTTACCATACTATGCATGTATGACCTGGGATCAGATCCCAACAATTTAAGTTTTTCTTTTTGAACCAAAATCTTGCACTAACTTTAACTTGACAGTTTTAGTTGCCAAATCTTAATTCTAACCTTTAACCCTCAACTTAATGTGACCAACACATGAAAATGACCCGTCACATAATCTGTTCATGGTGTAAGAGCATAATCTTCACATTATTCATGTCCACTGCACATAATCTGCATTTTAGAAATTGCACTCATTTCACAAAATTTTTGGAGACTGTGTTGACATTTCGGGACACACCAAGCTGAAATCTACTTAGCTTACTGCACTACGTAGCTTTTGCCTGTCAGCCTTCACACCTCACTGTTGTTTTCACACTGCTAAACGGTGTCTCTCAAGGCTGTCAGCTTCTCCGGCGTTTTTCCCTCTGATCTTCCTCTTCGTCTGCTTGTTATCCCAGTATTTACTTGAATGGTCCCATCATCACAGCGCAGAGTCATGGCAGTGGAGAGCAGCAGGCCATGAAGACTGGGTCTGAGTGACTAATATTATCGGGCGTCATGAGATCACAGGGTATCGGACAGCGTCTTAACATCTCATCAACACGCAGCTCGTGCTACGGGAGGCCGACTAATGGGCAGTAGGGATGATGCTATGATCGCAGTGCGTGGGCTGTTGATCTATTATCATTATCATTTTATACTCTTCTTTGTAACATCATTGTACATTATTATTGGTTGTGACTCTGGCCTGCCTATAAGCTTCCCAGTGTAGCTCAGGATAACTGTTTATGTGATGGGATGCTGTTTGAATGTTTGGTTGATGGGCAACACATGGAGAAAATTTGGCTTTTCCGCAACAGATGTTGGTTTGACTTTGTACCTTCACACACACACACACACACACACACACACACACACACACACACCTCCACTGATTAATGTTGGAGCTTTAAATGTTGCCTGGAAGGTAAATTAGCTTG
>OMLF01012055.1:0-13236 GCA_900302615.1 Holocentrus rufus
TGGTTTCTGGGACGATGGCAGATGGTAACTGTGTGGTTTCTGAATGATGATGTTGACAGCTCACGCGGATGGTGGGGCCATGTGACCTTCGGTTCCTTGCACCACCCAAGCCTGTAACGGCTTTGTCGTCAGGGTTGGCGTCTGAATCTGAGGTAGAAAGCTGGGACTTGCGAGCGTCCTTCACTGAGTATCTCTGGGCTGTCCTGCGTGACCTCCGTGACTTCCAGGAGCCACTGCTAACATGTGATCTCTTCCCATAGTTCTGTGCATCTGGGCCGGGCTTCTGTCCTGCTCTGAGAGGGACGGCCTTCACCTCCCGGCTAAGGAACACTTCCAGAAGGGATGGCAGGGTGAAATCTGTCAACAAACAAAGAATCTGTCAGCTTTGCAAAAGTTAATGATGGATTACTCTAGATGTAGTTCAATCTTGGTTCAAAAGTGAAGTCACAGTAAATCAACTAAATCAACTAATCAATAAGATGTTTTGATTTCACCACACAAAAAAAGCCCCCATGTTCAGACATTTTGCTTCCTTTTCCTTTTTACCTTTTTTTCCTTCCCAGCAGATCATTTTTAAAATTAAAAAAACACCAAATCTAAATTGTGCACTGCAAGTTATCATTGAGTTAATGTAAATATCACATTTTAGGACTTGAGACTTAAAATGCACATTTTTCAACACCAGTGTCACAAACACTGGATTTCCAATCCATTTCCAAAATACTAATTTTGTGAGCTTACACTGAGTAATGAAAAGCTCATTTACATGAGAGCAGCTATTCCCCATTTGTTAAAAACAGATTCAGTGAACACATGAAGGAATTAATTAAAGTAAAAATGTCTAGGGTCCATGTTAGATAGGATTAGCAGTCCTATACTAAATACCGGTGTCATCCTAGGGTCACTGGCCACAGCAACCACTCGTGTGCTCCTGATGCATGACTGTTTCTGTTTGTAATAACAGCCCTGCAATTACACTAAGCCTGCAATTACACCAAGTGGTGACAGTCGTTAAAATGGTGAACAACTTATTCAGCCATCTGAAAATGAGCAGGGAACATTGTTTGTAGAGTGCATCAAGCAAAATACGACCAAATCAGTAAATTGTGTAATTTGAGTCACTGTTTTGTGCGAGCCAAAAGCAATTGACAAAATTTACATTTCAGTACCTTCATATCAAACCTAATTGTGAGATGTTGCTTGATTCAAATAATTGGCGACAGACTGTGCAGAAGATACTGCCATTTTTAACAAAAAATGAACACACACATATATACATATGTATATATATACATACACATACATATAGAGGTCATTACTGGCCTATAAACTGCATGCAAATGCAAATGTCTGTGTTGTAGTTATTCTACAAAAACACAGTTTGCAGTGATTTGGAGGCAGTGATCTGGGTTTTACCTTCATGAGGCGAAATAAGTAAACTGTTATCATCAGTTACAGACCAGGAATAATAAATAGTCACAACTCATGATATATAGGAGGAATGAAGTATGTTCTTCTGGTCAAGCAGATCCACTTGATTAAACTTAACGAGCAGAGGTGTATTTTTGGTTACTAACCTGGGGCTTTTTCCTCCTGCACAGGGATCTTCCAGACCAGTGGCAGCAGAGACAGCAGCAATGTGAGCAGCTCCTCCCGACAGGTCAGCTCCTGAGAGTGGAACCAAACACACTGAGTTTATCCAGAAAGTTCTCCCTCCTCTCTCCCTTTGTTCACACTTTCACGTCACATTGTGACACTCCCACCAAGACGTGCTCGTCCAGACTCAGGACAGTTTGCAATAGAAATGTCACCACTTTAATCGAGGCGCTATCAATCCCTTAACAATTCACTTGAGTCTGGCCATTTCCCAAAAATCTTTCCACCCCCAGAGACTAAAATTGGCATATTCAATTACTCTTCCAAGACTTCCACGACCATAGGCGAGAGTTTCCTTGATTTTCAATGCAAATGCGCAGACTGGTGTCAGAGAGCTGTGGGGGCAATGTAGCATCTGCATGACAGCTTTTCCCTGAATCAAGTTCCTGGACTTTGAGGATCCCGCCACTATCCAGGGCATTCCTCACAGCAGAGAGAGAATCTACTCCTTCATGTGTGAATTAAAACCAATCAGCCGGCTTGATGGCAAGACCACCACAACATGTGGTACTGTGCATCCTACCATCATATAGCACCTCCTAAATAGACCTGCATTACATTTTTTGAATATAAGCTCTAAGTTCGAATTCACATGGCGCAAATTTCATCACCAAATTTAAAAACAACATTCCAAAAATTTCTCTATATATATTATTTTACATTTCCGTGCTAGCTGCTCCGTAGTTTGGCTGGTGTGATGAATAAGTGCTCTGTCACCCTTACTTACAGGAAGGTATGGTGAGACAGCCGTGAGTCACCTAATCAGATACCATAACTAGTGGTTAGAGGCAGGATGGCAATGGAACAAACTCATCTAACATGCTGGAGTGAGCTGACAAACTCACCCACGTACAAACAGATTTTCATTCTTCCTCTTCAATGCAAGAAAACTGCATGTGCTGAACCATACCGAAACTCAATGCGGTATAATTATAATTTGTGGGCAAGTTTTAAGTGGAATTATCACGGCAATGGTTGATACTAGGGTGGCGTCACATCACTTTCAGCTTTAGTCAACACAGGAAACAGAATTTCTTTAAAGGTTCAAAATCCAACACTATCTACAAACAGAGCTCCCACACATTTTCACAGACAAAATTTCAAAACTTTTCAAGGACAAATAATAAAATTTCCATGACCATTCACAACCTGTAAGTACATGAACACAAGTGAAATTGAAGTTATGTTATGTTATGCCAACAGCTACAGAAAGTCGGACTTGCACATCAAACATTATATGGAAGATTATTTTTGAAAGACTACTGTAATTAATTTCATTACAGACAATAAAATAAAATTCCATGATTTTTCAAAAATTTTCAGTGATTTTACTTAATTTCATGACTTTTCCGGGCCTATTAAGTGAGATTTTAAAATTCCATGACTTTTCCAGGTTTTCCGCTGTACAAAGAAACGTTCAGGAACAAAGGCTCCGACCCCAGCTGACACTTCATACAAAGGCCAATCACAGACACAGCTGTAATGACACACCACATGAATTCATTAAATGTCTTTACTAAAGGCTTCTGTTGAAAAAGAGAGATTGATAAGTCTGTGAAATGAGCTCAAAGATATCAACACTTGTAGGTGATGTGGACACTGACAAGCAGGATCACATCAATCACATTTTTTTATTCAATAATGTGTTTGGTTCTCCGAATAAAAGGATGATATATGTCTGCTTGGGTATGAAAATGACAAGTTATTATAAGCATTATTTGCTCATAACCAAGCAAGACTCATTTCTAAAAATGGCTCAGAAACCACAAGGTAACATCAGTCATAATTGTCTGATTTGCATTTCCTCTCATCAGGATGGATTTGCCATGTTCGCTGACAGTTTTTTCTTGCCATCATTACCTGCTAAGAGACTCCTCAGGTCTGACTAAAGGGCTTGACAGATATGCACGACTTCTTGACAGAGGGTAATTTCTGGCACCAGATTTGAAGAAAATTTGACTCAAAAAGTATTCACACTTTGTGGAGCTAACAAGATTGAATGTTAATGGTCGTCGGGGCCGATGAACCCAACTTACAAGAGGATCCATCTTTCCTTTATGAGCCTATATAGCCTTTTAAGAGCTAATCTATAACGACACCAGGCAAACATGGTTGATTGATTCTGTCGGTGGTGATTTTACTTAACAAGTCCCCCTAATTTCTAATTTTCCAGCCACAAATAGATTTATACCCAAATGTACTGGCTATTTCACAGAGCAGATCTGCACACATATCATTACATAAGTACACTGAGTGCACTGTACAGGCACAAGTCTGCAGACCCGTGAATCAGTGTGTAGGCAGAGAGGACACCGGGGTCAGTCAGAGGCTGGTCCCAGTTAAGAGAGGGAACAATACCAGCCTCTGTGGACAAACCCATTCCTATCATTTAATATGGTCACCTAAATAGCATGCTTACAACTCACTGCCACAGAGGGACGAATGCTGGCTGTTAGGAAACAGAATGGTTGCCTTTTCCCTACATGGTTTTTCCACCAATATTGTGCCAAAACAAGCACACAAACAAGCGTAGAAGCCATTCAGTTTGTACAATATTCAAGTATTTTAATGCAAATGAAAGCTGCATTTTCTATTATCTAAATTATCTTCGGTTGTGTTGTGATCACCTTATCTTGCCAAAATGAAACAACTGTCACTTTGTTTTGTGGTGCATTTGAAAACCAATTTAGCATATACTGTATACATCGATGATTTATAGCTTATTGAAAGACCAGATTCAGTTGATGCTTATATATAACTTATATGTAATAGAACTAGGGAGTCTTTATCTCACCTACAGTAGGATTGATTAATCTGCACATTAAATTATGTAGCATCTTATGTCTGTGTGACAACTTGATATTTTGCACTGATGAGTTGAGTTTTTACTGCACTTTAGTTATTAACTTCCAATGTAGACAGCACATATATTATGTGCTTTTGTGTGTCTGTATGTTTTGTGTTTATATTTTCTGCTACTCATTTTACTTAAATCGTTTTGATTTATATTATTTATTGTATATTTCTATTGCAAACTCTGTCTGCTAATCAAATTTTACAGAGACTGGTCCCAGCAGTAATTGCATTTAAATTACAGGAATTTTTGCTGCCATGCTCAAAAATAACTTGTTGAACTAACTTCCTGAACAAACTAATTGAAAAATTTAACTTGTAATAACAATTTGAAGCTGAATGCAGTGGCTTGACACTGTGATTAATACTGAATTTAACTTTTAACATTCATGATTTCAAATTTGATTTTCTCACTTCATACTCAGTTTTCTCAGTTCAGATTCAGCTTCCTGAGCCACAGGTCTGACACAAAAGGGCTTTTGTCGACTGAAACGCAGCTGCTTCCTGTTCCTGACACCTTCTGAGGAAATAAAAATGGGTGTGCTGAGTGTGACTGATTGCTGCTGACAGCCATTCAGACAGGCTGCTTGGTGTCTGAGAATCTCACCTGATCAATGATGGAGTCCAGGGTGCTGAGCAACAGGAAGCCCCGCCCCCTGACCAGGTACTCCCCGAGTGCCACCATGTGACTTTCCTCCTCATCCTCCTCCCGTGTCTCCGCTCTCTGAGCCACCGCGCTGCACAGCTGATGTACATCAGTCAGGAACTCCCTCGCCAGTGTGTTACTGGCCCCACTCATGTCTGAGCTGCACGACAGGAGGGGAAACAACATGAGACACAAAAACATTCAAGGCATTTCAGGATTTCAGTGGCTGTAAATGAGTTAATCAAACCTCTGATAGTGAAACGTACTGAAACATGTCTGTGAACACACCCTAAAATGTTCTGTATAAGTAAGAATTATTTATGATTGTCAAATCTATCCATCCGTCTCTCTATCAATCTAAGCTGTGCTAACAAAGGCTGTCATTTCCAGGCAGTAAAAAAATTTAAGTGGAAACATGTAAAACCAAGCTATTTGATTTTAATGGCCTTAATCATATGGCAATGTCAAATACTTCATGTCAAATAGCATGGTCCTGAATTATTTGTTTGTTGGTTCTTTGTTGACGTTTCTTGGCAGTCAAAATAAAGCCCAAGACCTGTGATTTAGCTTAAAAGGAACAGGATCAGCAAACCTAGCAAATGCAACTTTTTCCAGTGCAACTAATACATTGCTACATTATATGTACACTGAATATTTGGGTAGATGCAGTACAATTGCAGTTAAAGTTAGCATGGTGACAGTCATATGTTTAATATAAAAGTCTGTTGACATTTTAGCTGTGATTAGCAAATCTGTGACACTAAATCCACTAAACTGATGTAAGATGAGAAAACAACAGGGCTGGATCATGTGAAAATCTGTTCTGCCTGACGTAACAGAAACAAATACAGACCAGACAGTGAGATGTGACAAGAAAATCCATTAGAACAATTCATTATAACAATTACGACAAATCCATCTCAGTGAGCCAAAACACACACACTTGTCACACCTCTCTCTGTGCAACGAGTTGATAGGCTACACACCCCCCTTCACAGATTCAAATTCAAGACACGGCCGCAACACTTAACCTCAAGTAATTCCCTCACACAGTCGCTGCTCAGAATACCTAAACACACACATTTACATTATGTTCACGAATTTCTGGCATTCAGCTCATGTTCCTACCAAGTCACTTACACGAAGATCACGAAATGCAACGATAATCTGCTACTAATTCAAAACATGAAAATACGTTTCTGACAACAGCGTCTGTAACATCAAGTCGTCGTCATCTTACCAAATGTTAGTAGCCCAAATGCTTTTCTTCCATTCATCTTTTTGTGCATGATCTAAGCTTAACTGCAGCTCCACCGGTTGTGTCCGCATACCTCCTCCCAGGACTACTGACTGAATTTTCTGTTCTGCAGCACAAATTCCATTAAATTGGAATTTCAAATGGAAGCTTTCCAGATTTGCAGTAGATCAGCGCATCACATGAAAGCATGTGATGTCACATGGCACAGGGACCGGCCTTGGGAACATGGACAAGCCCCCAGTGCCCTTTACAACACCCCGCTATTAAACCTCCATTCACAACAACGGCTGCATATGGTCACCCACAGCTGCAACTTTGTTGTTGATGTTTGTTTGTTCAACTATTTTGACGTCATTTGATCGAAGTTAATTTGATTTAATTAGAGCTAATAATTGCCTACTCAGCACCCATTGCTGGAATGGAAGGGGCTTTCCTCTCTCTGTGATCCTCCTTACCAAGATTTAATACATTTTTTTTCCTCTTATTGGCTTCTGGGTCTTTTTTCTTGCCCGCTGTGAGGGTTCAGGTCAGGGTGTGTCGAGTTTGTAAAGCCTTTGAGACTGCAGCTGGGCTCTAAATAAACTAGAATTTGTTAAGTTTGCAACAACCAAGCTTGCTATAATATTTTTAAGAGTCAGGACTGCAGAACGTAGACTAGTTTCTAAGCAAGATGATCAATGTTTTTGATGCAAAGTTTATTTTAAAGGTGTTTAAAGGTGTCTGCAGACTTCTGTGATGCACTCACAGGTCTGAGTGCTGGAGCAGCATAAAAAGTAGGTTAAAGGTGGTCTCTGGTCTCTCTGCACTGACCTAAATCCTATCAGATTTACCTACTCACTTAGGATATATAATGGCGTTGTTTTTTTTTTTTTTTCAATTCAGTTTCAAATATCAGCTCTATTTAACAATACTGTTCTTTAACAAGCCCATTGTTGACAATTTCAATATAACAGAAGTCCCATTTTCAAATGTTTCCTATATTGATCAGAGTTCTTCGCTTAATTAGTTAGCTTAAGTCTTATCAATACAAATATACATATGCACATAAACACACACACTGTACATATATACATACATATTAAGCTCAATAATTCAATAATTTTCTAACTGAGAGGCATTCAGACTCTTTTGTGGTAGTTAGTCCAGTGACAAACAGACCTAAATCTGCCCCATAAAATGAAATTATATTGGAAGCTACATCAATACAGAACTAATACTCAACCATCTCTCATAATAACTAAGTTACCACATACTATTTAGTCCACAATAAAAAGATAATACAATAAAAGACTGTAACCTCAACTTAAGTTCAAGCTCACCGACACAATTCTGCTTTTGTTTGAAGGATGTTTGCCGGTTTCCAGCTTTCTTGATGAGTGGAGCTTATTTAGGTCACAGTTTCGCATTTTAACAGGCCAAAGGCACAGCTAAGAGGCTTTGACATGCTATCAGGGAGCAGGGTGTCGACATTTCTGCATGTATCTCTACTCAAACTGTCACAAAATTGTGGTTCTTTTCATCTCTCACACGCATTATCATATTTTGGCAAGTTTTATTCAGTTGCTAAACTAACATGAATAAGATAATGATGTTGGAGCGGCATAAAATGTAGGTTAAAGTCAAGGAGGTGATAGAACAAAAAGGAAAACTGGCTGAACTTTTGTGCACAATGGTTGGGCAACATGTGACCACAAATTATCTTTTACACTTCAACTATATTAATTGACATAAGAAGGTGGCACAGAAGTAATTATTTACTTCATTCATGTTGTCAAAGCCCGGGCGTGCACCGTGTTGACCATGGCATGCCGTACTCACTAAATATACAAACCACTATCTCCAGATAAGCGTTCATCAAACAGACCATGCTCCCTCTTTATCTGGCATTCAGTCTCAAACACAGACCTTATCAGCTCAGGGCTGGGAGCGACTTATGATGCTTCGAAATTAAATACAGTCTCTCCAATAAGCATTCAACTGCTGGACTTAGTCTGTGTTTTGTGGTGTTGCAGCCTTAATACAAAAAGGATTAGATTTATTTATTGTTTTTTGTCAACTATCAGCACAAAACACTCCATAATGACAATGTGAAAAATCATTTAAAAAATTTATTGGAAATGAGACACATAAATATCTCATTTAACTCAGTATTCATTCCCTGGGGTCAACACTTTGTCAAAGCACATTTGTCAGTAATTAGAATTAAGCCTTCTTGAATATGTCCCTATCAACTTGAAACATCTGGATTTCTGGGTATTTATCCCATCCTAACTTGCAGATTTGCTCAAGCTTGGTCAAGTTGGATGGGGATTATCAGTGAATAGCAATCTTCAGGGTCATTCCACGGATTTTTAATGGGATTCAAGCCTGGGTTTTAGCCGGGCCACTCAAGCACTTTAACATTCTTGTACTGAAGCCTTTCCAGCCTTCATTTGGCTGTATTCATCGGATAAATGTCTCGCTGGAACATAAAATCGTTGCCTGAGCCCCAGAGATCTTTGGCTCTCTGAAGCTGGTCCTCCTGGTCTGTTTGCATGAAGAAATCAGAAGTATCAATACTTGGATACCAAGTCAATACCAACACTAGTTATAGTATCATGGTACAAATGAAACATAATACCTCACTCAGTGTTGTTATTCTAATTTGGCCTGCATGATACTTTAAAAACAAACTTTCTGTTTACATGTTAATGTTTATACAGTTTTTAAATAATGGAGTGTGTGCTCAATAGGTATTGAATAAGTATCGAGCATTGTGGATTGATATAAACTACCAAAATTACGGTACAGTGACATCGCTATTTTGTATTTGGCTCCATTCACTCTTTTGGTACAAGTGTCCCAGTCCCTGTCTCTGTAGGACCTTTGCCACTGAACTGGCAAAAAGGTGGACTCCACTCAGGCAGTACAGACTTCTCAAGGACATTCAAGGGAATCTGGATGCATGTTAATGATTACTGTAAATAAAAATGTCTATTTTGAAATTATGGGTGATTGAGTGTATATCAGTGACCAAAAGTTACAATTTGAATCCATTTTCAAATCAGGCTGGAGTATCCCAAAAAGCGGGATCGATCAGTGGAGGAGAATACTCTCTGAAGATACAGTATCTTTAAACATTTGGACCAAAAGAAGGGAGCAAAACAAAACTGCATTGAAATTCTTGTTTGCACAAAATATTTTGCACGGAAATCTCAACAGAACTAGAAAAAAAACACAACTCAAAAACAAATTATCCTATACCATCCAAAACACAATCTCTAATTTTGTCCAATTTAATTAGAGCTAATTTCATCCACAGCATTTTGTCATTATCACAAGACAGTCATTAGGGACTTGGACTTAGTAAATGAATATAGTTTAGTCATTTAACCACCCTGCTGCACAAAAGACATCTTTTTTCCTGCAGAACTCAAATTTCATTTCTCTGATCAGTTATCGTAAACGCTCAGCCTCCAATAGATCAACAACAAACTTATTTAATGTGATTATTGCTCATCACTGTCCCCTTCTGTGTGGGAGACTCGGGGCTGAAGGACAGTCATGGAGGCCTGCACGCTGCAGGATTATATCCTGTACTACTGCACACAATGAAGAGATTAAGGGCACATTCAGACCAGGCATACTGAGAGCAGTTAATACACACTCGAGAGTATTTACTCCTTTAGTCTGGTCGATAACAATGCCGTTCGAATACGGCTGCGAAACAACTGGACTGAGCCATCATGCAAACTGTGGGACAGTTTGTTATGAGAACTCAAATCAATGACAGATAGAAACAAAAAGGGCACCAAGAGAACGAAACACCCGAGCTCTGCATGTCTGACAGTGAAATGCCAATAGTGCATGAAAAATTCTTCCAACAGTGCAAAGTGTTTATTAGTTTATTAGCGTATCTCTTACAAATTCACTGATATGGACACTATAAATATCTCCTATGCATTAACACTGGGCCAAAGCTTTGACCTTACCCTGTGACCTTTCACCTTTGACCGATTCAAAATAGAATCACGTCTTCCTTTCCTGACCCTTAACATCTTTACAGAGTTTGGTACAAATTGGATCAAAAGTGTTTGGGCTATCATGCATGGGTATAATAAAATAAGATTTCAAAAGAAATGCAGCAGAGTAAACATTTCAAAGTGTTTTTTTGCAGAAGTGACCAGTGATTATTAATGAAAAACAAGTTCTCAGTTTTTAAATTGGCAAATTATTCATTTTCATGCCTGCTTATATCAAGCCCAAAATTATTAGAAAAATGTTTGTCTCAGCAGCAAACATTAATATGGTGCATATGTCTGACAAGTTCAAAGCCTCATTTATCAACCGGCTTTAGTTCACCTTTAAAGATATTAAAAGTCCAATAGGTGTTTTCTGTTTAAGATGTTCCAAATGTACCGACAGTAAACAAGACCTACCAAAATTTCAGAGCATCCTTGTTTCCGTCGCTGTGGAGATGCCGCACGCAGTGGAAGAGACACAGGAAGTTCTCAAGACACTGAAGGCTGACCTGGTGAGAGACAGAAAGACACAGATAAAAACTCAAAGAAGTCAAAGCTACAAATCAAACTCACTTTAGCTGCATTCTCAGAACTAATAAAAATTTCTCCAGGAACTGAAACAGATGATGCAGTACCTAGAAACATGACCCATCCACATTAAAGCACAAGGCCAATTAGGATACTATTGCCTGCAATTATAAGCTAATATTTGTCAGTGTTATATGGTGCAGCCCATCAGATAGTAACCACAAACTTTGTTATGTGCAACTACCACTCACATGCCAAGTTATTAGATCACATGCAGTGCGGGCCCAACCTTTTAAAGTCTGTTTATTCTGCACGCCAAACAATACTCTCCAAAAAACTGAATTCACTTTTTATAAATATTAAAGTTACCATTATATGTATATAGCATTATGTTACAGTGTGTTAGAAGGGATCTGTAAACTGTTTACAGACTGTTTATAAATGCTTAATGCAGTGGAAAAAACGGTATCGGTGGATCCCAAATTCTTGGTAAAGAAACACCAAGCAGAGATGTGATCCAGCTCGCCTCAGAGTGGAGCTGGACCACAGAGCGAGAATTCGTCACTTGGCACCAGAGTTGGCACGGCAGTCCGGGGGGACTTTAACAGCGAGAGAAGCCACCAGACCGTTTCGGCCGCATCACCGGTTACGGGGGAGTGTGTTAATACCTCTGTGGCAGAAGTGTGATCCTCTAAGCCCCGCGCCCCGTCCTCCCTTCCCCCCCATTTCCCTGGAGTCAGCGAGACAAGAGCTATACGGGAGCGAGCTGTATGTCTCCGCTAATCTGACACCGCTGACTGGATTCATTCAAGCCACGCTGCTCTCTGACTGATCTGGCAGCGCTGTGTGTCTGGGTCACAAAGCCGAAGACGAGACAGCACACACACCACCAATCACATTACGCACAGTCTGCTCTACAATGCCACAATGCACCGACTGGAGTGCAACAAATAAATGAATCAATTTCACTCAAATCATAGAGCTGTATTTTTTTTTTTTGAAACATGCAGTGATGCCAAAAACCCACAAAAACCAAACACAAAAGTTCCAAATGGGCATAAAATGCATAATACAGTATGATTGTTGACACCAATAATAAATATACTCAGTTGTGCATAATCTGAAAATGAGGAATTTCCTATTGGATGCACAAGGTAATCCACTATAACTATATGGAATTACCTTAAACAGTGGTGTAGTTGTCTCAGTCTCTGCATACTGCTGCACACGATGTACTTTTGCCCATCCGCTTCCCTTCCACTACATGCGGCTTTGGAAACCAAGATGCCCCTTTTTATTAGATTACTATGACATTTAGAAACTTTTTGTCCTTTTTGACATCACAGAGTCAGCCCTGGCTTGAAATTACCTGCCATGCCGGCTAACAAAGACGCTCCAAAATAAGACGACATGGATGTGACATTAAGTTTGTCAGGTGGCGCGCTTCCTCCTTTTCTCCCCCCGGTGAGTGTCAGGTGAATGGCAGCGAGCACCGCGTAACATAATGCGCGCGCTGATATGAAAACACTCAGCTCGGGCACAAAGAAATGATGATATAAGAGGAGCCCTGACAAAACCAAATTAAGGTTTCATGTCGACCGTGATGGAGTATCTAGCTCGGGCGATTTTCAAGGTTGTGGAAGTTGTTTTTCACACTCTGCACGAATGAAAGGCAGCAGATGGGCTTCTGAAGGCAGAAAAGGAAGCCCTGATGTACCTACAGCTGACTGGGTGCAGCAGGAAGAATAAAAACGAGAGGAAGAAACAAGAAAACAGGCATAAAAACACACACACACACAAAAAAGAAAAGCAGTATCATGCATTAACGTTCATTTCTGGTGATTCTGAGGTGATGGTCGGGCAAATCTACCATTACTGCCATTTACTTGGAAAAACACTCCAATCCCACTTATGTGCAGCCAGCATGTGTGGGGGAGGATATTTACAGCTAAGACAGCAGCTCACATCTCTAAACTTCTGATTTTCCAGAATTATCAGCACATTCCCATCGATTTTCTCTCCATCCAGAACCAGAACACAAGTGTTTCGATTCACATTTCTTACAGGAGCGAGTGGGAACGTCTCAAATCAGTTTCGTAGGTGCCTGCACTTTAGTCACACATCGGGCTTTCGCTGCTAACTGTCACAGTCGGAGGACTGAGGCCGAGTTTACTCTTACAGTACAACTACTGTGTGAGTTAACTTCCTTCCTGTTTCGCAACACTCATGAAGTGTTATTTTTTTTTTGCAGGTTTCATACTTTTTGCACCATAAAAAATGTAAATGATATTTTA